>WAAG01033134.1:69129-100638 GCA_013390105.1 Tichodroma muraria
CAGAGGCGGCCCGGGCCCGTGGCGTCTCCGCCAGCGGCTGCTGGAACGGGAGTTCCCAGATCCCTGCCGAGGTGCCAGGGAATCCCGGGCTCCGTTTCCTAGGGCAAGGTTTAAATCTGAAGCAGGTTTTGGCTGCGGGCTGCTCACGGGTCCCAGCCGTTTCCTGAGGAAACGGAGGCTGATGGCACCGCTCCGCCGTGCTCGGTCCCGTCCTTCCGCAGGCCCGGGACACCTGGAGCGGCACAGCCGCGGCCCGGCGCGGCCCGGCCCAGCTGCGGGAGCCGCCNGGCCCGGGCCATGTGCCGGCCGCTGGCAACGCGATAAATCCCCCGCGAGAAGCCTGCAGGAGCCCAGGGCAAGAACCCCCTGGCTGGATAGAGGAGCGTTAGCCCCGGCACGGTGCCCCGCGCCTGGCTAGGCTGTCACCCCGAGTGTCCTTGAAGCCGCTGCAGGCGGATTCAAGCTCAACTGCCCCACAGCCCGAGCTGCTGCCTTGGTGCGGCTGAGGAGATCCAAGGTTCCCCCAAGCGCCACGGGTTGGGGGAAAGGCTGTGTTTAGCACCCCGGGGACTTCCCGGATTGCACCAGCACTATGGCAGGCTTTCCCTGCGGTGTGTGATAACAGCCACATGCCCACTGCCAGCCCCAACTCTGAGACTACACAGACATTTCCCACCTCAACCCCAATGACCTCAGATGTTACAGCATCCTACCTGCTTCCCAAGCAGAAACAAACAGCTGCATCTCAGATGTCTCCAGTCAAGAGGAGACCAATGACTGTTACAACCTGGTTTATGTCCCTGGTTTATGCTCTCCCAAATGGGCCATACCCTCACATCTACACACAGGGAAATTTCATCCGTCCCTTTCTTGTTGGCCATTTTGTGGGCTGCAAAAACCATGCTGCTGGAGCTACTGCTCTGTTTTCTGCAAGGGAGAATGCATCTTCCTATGCAAGGCTCGTTCCCAGGTCACACTGCACTCTAACACTCATTTACCACCCCTTGACTCTCATTAGTGTTTGCTCTTTCAGCAAACCTTCAACTGATGAGTGAGAAAAACAGATCTTCCCTGCTTCTTTTACTGTAGTTGAAAACAGCTCAGAAAAGCTGTCAGGTAGCCCCTCTGAATGACAAAGTAGGTTTGTGTAGCTGTGGTGGAACAGGACTTGTCTGAAACCAGGATTGGGGCGGGGTTTACTTTGCATTTTATTTAGCGCAAAGAGCAGAGCTGAGTCTTATTTTAATTCCTGACCTGTTAGACATCTCAGCTTCAACATTCCTCATGCTTAGGCAACATAAATCATCTATAAGTTCCTCATTTGTGAAGGGGAATTTTTTTAGTTGGAGAAGTCCAGGGTGCATTATTCTCTACCTAGCAGTTTTTGAATTTCATGAACCCGGTCTATATTTAGCCTTAATTTGAAGGATGTGTAGACTGGATGTCCTGTTGGAAGCACATGGAAAACTGCCTGCTGACCTGACCCGTGCTTGCATTTCACCCAGCAGCTGCTGCCCGATTGGCGCATTAAAGACTTTCAAGTCATATTCTCCTGTATAAAGAAATATCCTGAGTTGCGTTGGCTGTGAGCAGGAGGGGAAGTGACCTTTTAGGTCAGTGTTTATTGCAATAGTTATAAGAAACCAAGGAGTGACTCCATAAGGGGGAGCATGATCCCAGGACAGTGCTCTGAGAACCTCTCTCACATCTCTCAGTTTGGAGAACCCCACCTGAAACGGCAAGAGCAGGGCTTGAGGGACTGCTGTTTCCTTCTGCCATTGGTATACTCTGCAATCTTACACTTCCCACTTTCCTTTCTGTAAAGCAGGGACAATAGCACCATTTTTTGCAAGACCCCAATGTGACTTAACTAGATAGAGCTTGCATTACGCTATGGGATTCCTCAGCAACTCAGCTGTGCATGGCTCAGAAGAGAAGGCACGCCAGTCACTTCTCTAAGCTTGCAGTGACAGCAGTGCCAGGATGTGGATATTGCTTTGTGAATCCTTCTGAGACCTTTGCCTGCACAAACTGGCACTCGGAAATAGTCTCCAGCTTGTTCGGTCTCCACATTCACATGTCCACCTCCAGTCTATGACCTAGAATTCTATTGTCATTCCACACACAATAATATCATTCATGTATTAGGCCATGGGCTTTTCAAGGTCAGTGCCATCAATATGTGGAAAGCACTAGAGGACAATAACAATTTGATAAATCACATGGCAAATTAGGAAAAGGCCCTCAAGGGTTGGCAAATGTATCAGATCCACTTATCACAACCCTTTCTGATAGTTTCTGTGAGTCCCTGGTAGTAAACATCCTGCTTACAGTGCTAAGGTTGCTTCCACATTGCGTGGCAGCAGGCAGCTGTCAATCCCAGCCACTTCTGATACAAACCTGACATTCTCATTTCTTTCTCTTGACAGGAACAACTAGAGTCACTCACCCTGCAGAGCTGAGCAATCTCTTCTGCTTTCAAAGCTCGTGAGACACAAGCAAGAGCTCTGTGAAGAAACGCTGCTGAGTCCCTTTGGATTGCGCCAAGATGTTTCCACTTGTTGAGGAATACATTTGGTATTGTCAGCTCTGTGTTAATGAAGGGCAAATGACTGGACGCCCAGAGACACAGCAGGAGCAGTTGATGCCAGGCTTTGGCATGCTTAGACTGTGGGAGTAAAAAAGCTGAGGGTTTCCTGTCTTTGGGGTCCCTCCTTGGAGGCACACAGCTCAAGTTGTTATTTTGTTGTTGCACCATGATTAAATTATTTTAAGGATCTTGACATCTGAGATCCTGCTTTGGGGAAACCTGCGGCAGAAGGGGGGGGAGGAGCGTGTAGCCATGAAGGGGCCTTGGTCCCAGCTCAGGTGGTGCAAGTGTGACTGCCAGAGTGGCTCCTGGGTGGTCACGCAGGGAAGTTTCCTTAACACCCTCCTTGCTTTGCTACAGGGTCAGTAGCTGGGACAGCAGCCAGAGGTGCTTTGGGAATGGTAGGGCAGGGCAATATTTATGAGGCACCTGTAAAACAGTGATGTGGCTGGGGTAATCTGGGATCTAGGTTCTTCTATGTTAGTAAAATTAATGTTGCTAGGCACTGGTATATTGCCTACTCGGTCAAATAGAAGTGTCTCTTGCACAGTTATATCCTGTGAAGCAGTTCCAGGCTTCATGTGGTACAGGAATTAGCACAACCAGTATGGACGTGAGAGGCTCACTGCTACCTGGCCTCAGCACCGAAAAAGTCCCAGCTTCATTTAATTTAATAGTACAGATGTACCATTAGGCTCCAGAGCTGTAGTTTGCTGCGTCTTAGAAGGAAGAAACACAGACCTCTTACCTGTCCTAAGCACCTGATTCCTGGAAGGAAGATGGCTCACCATTCAGTTAGCTGAGCAGGGACTGACACACCACTGAGCAGCACGGGCACATCCAGCAAACACATTCCTTTCTACCCATCCTTGGGGTGGGATTCACCTCCCCTGAGAACAGCTCTGTCTCCCTGCAGAAGGGTGAAGGAGGACAGACACCTCCTCTCTGGAGGAAGGAGATGGTTCCTCCCACCTTGGCCGATGCCTAATCTGAGTCTGGCTGAAAGGAGATGTTTTCTCACGGCTCATGGGCTGGGATATGCTGAAAGGGTGATTTGTGTCCTCCAGACAGAGAACAATTCTCCCCATATGATATGGACACAGCAGACAAGTGAAATATTCACTGAGGAAGAAATGGCCCAGTTATCTTCATCCTGTTAGCTCTGTTCCTGCCACACTGGGTCCAGTGTCACTTGGAGATAAAGAGCAAATACCTTATTATCACCACCATGTCTGCCCTTGAGGGTTTATTCTTTCACCCCCTCCTTTGTTTCTTTCCCCCTTCCCTGATTTTTTTCTGTGTTGTCTCCCTACTTCCTACCATGCAATTCCCACTTCCCATATGGGTTTCATTCCTACCCTGTCCCCATCCTGTCTGCTAAAATAATCAGCAGTGAAACCCTGAATATGGCTGTTCACATTGTTTCCACGGGACTCGGTGGCAAGTCTCCTAGTGCGATGAATGAAGGCAGGACGCACTTCTCAGAGCCATTGTTTCAAGCTGTCTGCTGTCTCAGGAAAGCACTGCCAGCTCCATTTACACAGAGTCCTTGACTGCCGTGTTTTCTACTCCATCTGCTGTGAGTAAGAAAAGAATGAGGTCCTTGCAATTTAAGCAGTGGCTGCTTAGTTTGTGGAGTGCATGCTTCATCACCATGCTTCCCATGGACCAGAGTTGATCCATGGGGAGGATGTCAGATGAGAGCATCGTGAGGTAGTCCTTGGTAAGCAGCCACAGACTATATTCTCTCCCTGATGTGGTTGTTAAGAGCAGGAATCTGGCTCATGACTGTGGAATAGGATTAACAAACCTGAATTGAGGCTCTCCTCCTCCCTGGAAGCCCTGATGTCATGATGTCATGTTCATCACATTTACAGTTTTCAGTCAGCTGAAAGCATGGAAGGAGACAGCCCACATGTGTTTGGGGAGAGCTGCATAGACATCTCCTAACTCAGAATGACAATAATGAAAACATGCTGCAGCACCATTTAGCTATGACACATGGTACCTCCAGTCTGTTCTGGTCATCTGAAACATTTTAGTACATGATCTAAAACTGCCCACAAGGAAGCAGGAATTATGGTAGATTAACCTGGAAGATATCAGTAGGATTTGGAGGTTATGAAATAGTTTCTTTTTGGACATTTTGTATTGTTTTAATAGCTTCCAGGCTTCCAGCATACAGAAACTGGCAGGACCTTGCCCAATGTCTGAATAGCTGAATTGTAGAGTTTACAAACATGATTCACAAAAAGAAGAGTAAGTGGGATCTGAATACAGACGTAATGAAAGTGAGTATGAAGTGAGACATCCCATCTGCTGAAGAAACCAGTTTCCTGGTAATTTACCAATTCAAGTACCAGTTTTCTGGTAACTGAAAATTCAGGGCAGTCTCATCTATTTCAGTAAAAACATCTTCCCATACCAGGAGAACAGCTTCCCATCCATGTCCTGCCCAGTGTTGCAAGAAATTTGTTCTGTCTGCTACTGCTCTTCCCCTTCTGACCCAAGCGACGGATCAACGTTCTTCTGTGCAGTCTGTATATGCTTAAAGTGTGTAGATAGAGACCCTGGTGTAAAAGAGACTGGAGGGTCCGACCTCCAATCCTAAACAAGAGATTCCCTGCACACAGGAGAGGATGACAATTTCTTGTAAAATACCAGTCCTTTCACAACCACAGATAGTCCCCCAAAGCTGTCCTACTTCCCCCTATGCAGAACCAAGCTGTGACAATTCCTCTGTGGGCACAATGAGAGGGTTTCACTCCTTCAACCCGAGCAGGAAGCAGCTCCTATCCAAAGATCTCTGTGGGGATCTCCCAGCTCCTGTGATCACAGTGTAAAGTCCTGAAGCCTGGTTCTTGGTTTATTTCTGGTTTATTTCTTTTTCGGGGTTGTTTCTTCCTTTATCATATATAACTCCAGGCTAAGATAGCATATTCCTGGGAGAAGGGGGATTCAGCAGCCAAACCCTTCCAAGCCCAATTCCTCTGAAGAAGGAGGGCCTAAATTACTGTGTGATGCTGCTATCCATCACAGTCCCTGGCTGGTCCCATGAGTGAAACAGCTTCAGCCTAGCAATTTAAGAGTGCCCTTTTTCTCCAAACTCTGTCACTCAAGAGACAGAGCATTTGCCTGAGACATGCAGGTCCAGGAGAGAGAGAACCTCCTCCAGCTGGTCCTGTGGACCAAACCACTAAGGACTAGAGAGCAGGCAACACAGACAGCAGTCCAGTGGTTACTGCTTCTGGGTAGAAAGAGGGGTGGATGGGTTTAGACTGTGATAACTGAGCAGTTTGTGCTCCTTGTATGACAACTGGCTATTTTACAAATACATCAGAATGCACGGTCCTGTCAGAACATCAGTGGCATGGCTACAACACTAGCGGAGTGGGATTTCTGCAACACATGATTCAGCCTTGAGGGCTCAAGTCCTTTCCCAGACCCAAGCCCTTTTCTAGACCTAAGCCTAGGTGACTCATCAGTTTGCCAAAATCAGGTTGCCTAGGGTAAATAGGTCTTTAACTACTGTGCTATCCCGTGTCTTTGTGCCATTTGTTATTTCACAATCTTTCCTAGGCTGCTGACAGTTTCAAAAAAACAGTTCTTTAGCTGATGCAAAATTTAGTGGCAACTGTAGTTCCGGTTTGTTTTCCCCAACAGCTGGAGAAGGACATACAAGCACAAAGCACATATGTGGCATTGTGGGTGGGGAGGGAGAAATTCTTCTGCAGTACTTGTGGATTAGAAATATGGCTGCCAAAGAGCTAGTTCCCAAGTGCCTGGGGTCCACATGTTGCATAAAAGCAGAGTACCATCTTGGCATGGAAAAGGAACATTGCATGAAGAAGCTCAAAATCTCCCCAGGTCACATTGTCCTTACCAGAGATGAAAGCCCATGAGCTGCAAAGTGGTACCCCATCAGCAGCCCTTACCATCAGGCAATGCATTTTGCTTTGAAAGCAAACCCCTTACAGGAAACATGTGCTGGGTATACAAATGCAGTGTTTCGTTTATTTATGACACAAATGCAAAACCAAACAGACTTTCACAGTTCTAGGTCACAGATGTCTTTAACGAAAACCAGCTATTGGAATGTTAATAACAGCTTCTTGTATCGTAAGCAATGAGTCCACTCAGTCATGCTTTTAGGAAACTAACAGTTTCAACAGATCAAACTATTAATCACTTGGCCTCCTGACAGTTCATGTAAGGGCAGCTCTTATGAATTTGTTAGTGTGCTGTGCCAACAGTTTGCTGAGCAGAACATGCAAATGCCCCAGATTCTGCTCCTCTGAGGTCCAAAAAAGACAGGGCCTTCTCTGGGATACTAATGAACAATCCATTTGACCCAAACTGCTTCCTTTCATTCAGTCTTTAGTCACTTAGTTAACTCGGAAATGCTCCTGTGGCTACAAAATATTCATCACTGCTAAGAAGATGACAATTCATAACCCCACACCAGCCACTCTGGAAACCCAAGTGGCAAGCAGGTATAAAATATTGTCCCTTAGTGCAATCAGGGAAAGATGATGATTTATACTGGCCATGAGAAAAACTGTAAGGTGAAATAGTTGGTTTCTTTCATTGGTAAGAGGCAGGTAGTCTGGGTAAATATTTTTAAGAAGCATTAGCCTGGAAAAATTGTGGAGTTCCTGTAGACTGAATCCCTGTGTTTTCCTATGCAAGGTCTGCTGCCTCTGCTCTGCAGCTTCAGTCCTCCAAGCCTTCATGTCAAACCGTTTAAACTGATATGGAATGAAACAGACAATGACACCTGCAGGTTTTGTCCAATTTTCAGCCAGAAGCACGCCCAGCATTAAACTGCACCATGTAAGCTCATTACTTCTATGTATTTTTGGACATCCTTTCGAAGTTGATCACTAATGTTGCCATTAGAAAGCCAGGAAAGATTAGCTACAGATAACCTTTTTAGGAAAGGGCTTTTCCTTTCCTTAAGCTTCAGCTTCAGAAGTAAGCAAAGGTTTTGTGGTCAATCCTGGTGCAAGGCCTGGAGTTACAGCCCAGAGAAGCTTTAGATGTCCTCACTCTCCGGTTCCTCTGCTGCGGCCGTGTGCTCAACACGGTGCCATAACTCCTCACCAGGTCCCAAGGCTGTTGGTGGGTGGGTTGAGATAAGACATGATGTTTCCCAGTGCGGAAGCAGGTACATGTCATGGTGGGGATGGAAACTTCTGGCACGGGAGCAGGGTGGGCAGCTGGAAGTCGTAAGTCTGATTGTCAAACCTTTGAATCAGCAGTTGGTGGCTGTGCAGAATGGTGTCATTTATCCTCTCTGCTGAAGGCATGAGAAATGCCTGTAGGAATTCTTCATGGGAGAATACAAGGCAGATGAAGCTTCCCATACTTTGTTCTGTGTCTGTATCTTACCTACAGTTTGCTATATTTCCCTTCCCTTCTCAGAACATGAGTAACTAGCTGCATAATCAAGGTGACAGCCTGAACCATATTTTCCCTTTATTCCTAGTAAAAGACAAACTAATTTTTTGGACCATTTTGGATTTGTGTCCTCCAGCTGAAATCTGAGTCATGGCAGTGAGATGCTGCCACAGCAGTTTACCTAGTGCTGGGCAGCTGATTCACAAGGAAGGACATGCTTTACAATTGAAACAACACTGTCTACAAAGAGCAGTGCAGACCAATACTCCAAGTGTGCAGATCTAGTCCTTTACTACACCTCATTCCAACAGAAGCTCACGTTTTTAATCAAGGCATTCCATTATTGAATGAGAAACCTGTGATTACATGGTGTAACCTAATACAATACTGTCTACATGGCGTACCCAGGTTTTCTCTACATCTCTACTCATACAACTTACTATCCTCACCAGGTAAACTGGTATATTTTCTTCATCTCAACCAAACATATTCCAATTATAGAGAAAACATCACAACTTACATCATAATGCTGGACTGCACATTTAATTCATGTGTCTTGGGATCTCTGTCCTAATGGGACATAAGCACTTGTGGCTGCCAGTGTCACCAGGAATGTTCTATGCTTACCCCAAAGAAAACCCAGTCCCAAAATCTGCAAACATGTGTTTATGCACATCTAGTGGGAAAACCATCACCTCTTTCCCAGTAAGATCAATTCACAGATAATAATTGGTTCATGGAAAAGAAAGAGGACATGTTAGGAGAGAACTGCTGCAAAATGCAATGGCTTGCTACGTAACGTTGATGCTTTGCCTGCTGTTGTCAAAGGTGAAAGTTTAAGAATGAAGCGTCCTTGCCTCCCCATGCTGCATGAGAAAAAACAGCGTCACAGCCCACAGAAGGAACTTGTTTTTGTGCAGGGTTCCTGTTTGTTACTCATTTCCCCTCCTGTGTCCCAACACTCTGCGTCTTTAAAGCTCTTCCAAGATTCCTTATAGGAGAAGGTCTGCTGCCAGCTCAGAGCTTCCTGTTGTACTCTGAGAGAGCCTTATCTCTTCAATCTTCATGCAGACTGCAAGGAGATTTTGTGTTTGTTTGTGTTTTTACAAACCGGGCCATTTCTATGGACTAAGCAGTCTCTCAGTGCTGACTGTGGTGCGGCACTTTGTCGGAAAAGTCATTAAGTAGATTTGTTTAGTTTGCAGGTTCCAAATAATTCTGACAAATTAACACTGCCATGTTGCCTTATCTAAAAGTCCTTTAAAAAGTTCTTAAAATGCTACAGAGAGATTCCTAGGGATCTGGCAAGTGTGTCTTTCTGCCTTTCTTTGGTCTGTTTTGTCTTTTGGTTTTCTTGCACAGCTCTCATCTCTGGGCCTCTGCATCACACTTGTGCTCAGGAGATAAAAGCTTCATTTTCTTGTACTTCTCCTCAACAGCAAGGACATCACTGCATTTCTCAGGTCCACTGAAAGTCTGTCAGCATTCAAAATTAATGTAAAAAAAGGCTTCATTTCTGAGATCCTCCTTAATTTTAAATGTCTCCTTACCTCTGCTCTTGTGCACTCTGCACAGAAGCTGTGTGAAAGTGAAGCTTTAAAAATACGATTGTATCAATAAATCTTTTTTACCAAGTTCTGTTCTGGCACTGGATAAAGATGGCTGCTTATGTCTGTTCAGAGGTACAAGTATCCTTCTGTTGCAAGACAATGATGTTACTTCTCCAGTGGCAGAAGCCAGCCACATCCCGGGCAGCTGCCAGCAATGGGATGAGACCAGTGGCTGTAGCTGCCAGAACAAACTTTTATCCAGGAGAAGTCAACATGAGCTTACTCCCAACAAGTCAACAACACATTCTCCCTGGGTCAAACTCCAGAGGCTAAATTTACTGAGAAGTAGGTAGCATCTCTAAGGATACCTAGGATTGGGGCGCCCAGAATGCTCCACCTATGGCAATAGCTATTGAGCACAGATATCCTGGAGTGTCTGGTTTGTTAATGGCACCAAGTGACCAACAGCAACATTAGCTCTCAGGAAGGTCCCTGCCAGAGCAGAATTCAGAGCAGGGAATCCTGAATCTTGGCTCTGCCCTGTGCCCATTTCTCTGAGGCCATCAGATATATTTCACACATTAGGAGGAGGGGTTCTACCGGCTACTTAGACACCTCTCATGCTAATGAATAATTATGGACCTTCCCAGGCACTCAGTCTATATTAGGAACGGATTTCTCTGCTATTACTTGAAATGAGAACAGCAGGGGAAGGCCTAATATCCTGGACCAGTTCTTCATGCAAGAGGAGCCGGGCAGAGCTGGCTTTGCTCTCCACATGAATCACACACTTGCTGTTGTGACTCTGTCTAGGAATGAGGTAAGGCTGCCCTGAGGCTGCTCTCTGAGGAAGAGCTACAGTGTCCCAGTGCTGCCATGGAGAAGGTGTTTTCTTATTTCTGTTCTTCTGATGAAACTGGCAGAGAAAATGTGGTGCCCAACCAGATGACGGTTTATCACCTGAGATGCTGCAGTGAACAGCTTGGGCATGCTCATGGCTTTGGCATCCACAGAGGCAGTGTCATCTGCAGACACCAATACAGTGACTCCAGAGATGGACAGCTCAAGAGAGGCTGGAAGCAAAGAAGTGGCAGTTTGCTCTGTGTTGGCATGAAAAAGTGAAAATTCCAGCTTGTCCATGTGTATGAATTCAATAAAAAATGGTGCGCTGAGTGGTAGCTTTCCTTTCCCTTTGTGTGGGGAATTAAGGAGTCAGAGCATGCCCACAGCACACACAGCATGGATGAGAAGATGAGCTTTCTTTCCAGGACTCAGAATATAACAGTGACAAATGCTGCACTGTCTGACAATATGGAAGCAGGGAAGGCTCCAGGTAATGCATAGGGTGGCAAATGCTTTGTGTTTGCAAACAGAGAATAGAGAAATATAAAAATCAGTGAAAAAAGAAGGAAATAATCTGCTGAAGGAAACTCATGAGATCTTAACTGGGGGATTGAGAGAAAAAAAAGAATATGGAAGAGGTGGGAAAAGTCCTTCTTGGGAACAAACCAGCACAATTTCATATGTGAATTCTCAAAACAAGAGAGCAGTATGTTGCTGAGAAGTGTGGTCTGGCCTCCCACTTAACAAGCCCAGGGATGATCATCATTACCAGGAATTAATTCGTGGGGGCATGAGAGGAAAACATCAGCTTTGAACAGACCTGTCCACCTGAGAATGTTGACTATTTTGCCTCAGAAAAAACACTTGTGGACTTTTCTACAGCACTGACCTTACAACATGACTTCATGCACTGCGAGGATCATATTTCCAAATAGCCCCATGAAACTGGCAGACACAAATTTTACCTTTCATTTCTGAACAGTTTACTCTTCTTTTCTAATGAGGTTGTTCCAATTGTCCTCACTAGAGACCTGTCAAACCAAATCTGGGCAGACTGTGACTATGGCAGTGTCAGATGAAGAAGGAGCAGGTGGCCATGCCCCTAAGCTCTTTTCTTCCCCCACTGTCACCCTTGCAGAATGGTTATCAATGCAGCAGCCTTGCTTTTGGCATCAGAAGTTAATTTCCTAGCAAATTATTGAAAATTCAAAGTTATTCCCGTTTCCCACACAGTAGCAAGTAATAAACTATTAGTATTATCCTGAGTTGAAGGCTTGTGTAGTTTGCCAAAGCAAGATAATTATTTGGCCACTTTGAGCAGACGCCATCAGGTAGCCTGTCGTGACATTCATTTACTGCTGGGTTCCCAAAGCCTCATTATATGGTGCCCTGGGGAAGAGGTAGAACACTCGTCTCTCCACACTATCAGCACAACACTATATTACGTGGTGCTGAGCCATTACATGCACACTTCTTCAGAGCATGAACATGGTTCACCCCTCTGGCCCCAGAGAGTTTTGAAGCTGCTGGTGATCCCTGGGGTGTTACTGGCTCTGGCTGAGGGGGAATCTCAATTTAGCTGCTGTACCCATCTAAAGCACAGATGTCCACATTTGATCTCTCTAACACCTGAAAAGGTCAGGCACTTCTAACACATGGTTCACCTCAGCCTAAAGCAGAGAGCTGGAACAGCTCAGATGATTTGCTCTCTCTCTCCACTGACTGAAAAGATACTGTCTCCTAAATTTGGGGGGATAGATTTGCTGTATTTACCAAAAGCTGACTCTGACAAAGCACTCATCTGGGGGTCAGAATATTACAGTGTGACTTTATATTAAAATGTGACATTTAATATAAAGTCCTGGGGGAAGGCAGATCAGCCTGAGTTGGGCACTCTGACTCTCAGCACAAATGTGGTGGGAGCAATATGCTTCCCAAGGGAGAGCTGCAGCACCACAGCCCCAGCAGAACCACTGAAGGACCAAAGTCCCTCAGTTGCCACCAGCTGCCACCACCCTTACTGGGTGGGAGAAGGAAGATGTACTGGGTGAAAGAGCAAGGTAGTCCAATAGCCAAACCACTTCTGCATACGTGGGTTTGATCCCTGAATGGGCCATTCACTTAAGGATTGGACTTGATTCTTCTGTGTCCCTTCTGACTCAGATTCTGTGATTCTGTAACTTCTGAATGCTTTTGGAGGGCTACCACTATCACATTGATGCTTTTGCTTGGTCATCTGTAACCAATCCTTCTTCAGCCTCCAGACATTGTTTGTCTGTAACCTTTTCAGGTTTCCCTTCCAAACATCAACAACTAATCTGTTCTGGGCTAAACATGCTGGCCCATGGAGGACTGAAAACTGTCAAAGAATATACCAGGAAAGGAAGAAATGATGATTCAAATGTAGGGTAAGTAAGGGCATCTCCTAGATAGTCACAAGACCACTCACATCACACTCCCAGCTGGCATTTTCTGTCTGCCAAGGTTGGTCATCCCTTCATTTGAGACAGTTTTCAAAGCTGCCAACTGTCCTGTCTTCTTAACTTCATGAATCCAGGCTCCTTTCACAAACAATAACCTGATGACAAAAGGGGGACAGTAACAAAGTTCTCCTCTTCCATTTCTGGCCAACATCAATAATTTAATGACAATCATTAATTTGATATTTTCTTTTTTCCTTTCTTTTTTTNGACCAGTTCAGAGGAGGGAGGAAGAAGTGGCAGACAGTATTTTGAAACTATCAGTCATGGTGTGCGATGAAACTGAAAAGTTTCTAAGTCACTGCAAGGTCTAAGTCCCCTTGAATGTTCATTAGATACTCAAATCCCTAAACTCCAGAGGAAGTCAGAAATAATGATAGTCTTAAAAGTCTAAATTACCTGATCAGGGGATAGCAGCTGATAAGTACACTCTGATACCTCGCAAAATTTTGCCTGTTTATAAGTGAGCTTTTTCCCTGGCTTTCTTCAGTGCCAATTGAGTGCAAGTGTTGGCAAGATCCGCGCTAGTTTGTCTGGACTCTGAACCACTTTGCTGAATACTTAATCAAGCTGCTCGCCTCCCTTTCCCAACAGAGGCCATTTATACAGCAAGAGAATCAGCTGGTCGATGAAGCAGACAAGTGGAGCAGGGGAGAGGGAGCAAGCTCTTTGAATGGGATGAGAACAGAGCCACCGGCACCTCAAGAAAGTTTATCTGTCTCCATTGCCAAGCATACACAGTGCTAATCTTTTGTTGCCATGAATATTCAAGCCCAGCTGCCAGCAACAGAGGGAGCAGCTGCAGTGGCAGAGCTGGCAGGTCCCCTCGTGGTGCCCTCGCTTGCCGACCCTGGCATCTGGGTCTGTCTGGGTGTGGGGAGGGGGAGATGCTGCTTGCATTGCAGACAACAGACAACGAGCCATTCAGCAGCCCAGCCCCACGCTTCCCAAGCAGCAAGAAGTCAGGAACACACTCGCCCTGGAAAGCCCAGGACTGTCCTCTCTCGCTAACATGGGTATGCCAGATGCTCCAGATGTTTGGGGTCATGTGAAGCCCTGGAGGGAAGAGGTGAGTCTGGGATAAGAAAGAGCAATAGCTGGGGCAATATAAGATTGAAGAACGTCTGCTGCTGCTTGGAGAAAGTAGTGAGACAAAATCCTGCGGGCTCCCTGGAAAGCTAGACATACATTGCCCTAGGCAGATCACAAGTCTCATGGCTTATTTGGCAAAGGTGCCTATTTGATATGACAGGGTGGGCTGGAGAAATGCCATTACAAGAATGCAGCACTGGTCACAGACAAGTTGGCAGGTGAATGCTGCTGCAGTATCATGGAAGAGTTGAAGGATTTTTGTCACACGAGGTGGGAAGCAGCAGTAGGAGGAAGCCATGAACTCTCCTCAGATGACCAACTTGTGCTTCTCCACAATTTAGGGCAGCATTTCAGGGACAGGGCAACGTAAGAACAAGTCTTTGCCTCAGCATGCTCCATAGGGACAGATAAATGCTCTGGTGCAAGTGTCAAGACAACAGGTCAGAGAAGACATCCATGCTGCCAAGGCATCACTCTGCCCAGCACGAGAGTCATCAGAGGCTGTAATGACCCTCTGTTGGCATGGGTGATCACTGGGACCCACTTTGCTTAGATTTCCCTTGTAGTGCAATGAAATACGCTAGAGAAAAAAAGAAATTTAAAAACCCAAAAACAACCCAAAAACAAACAAACAAACAAAAAGAAACAATTACTGGAGAAGGCAAGACCAAGCTTCAAGAAACATGTGAGGCTCAGATTACTTCCCACCAAACCCAGAGTGGTCACTGTCATAGAGCTTTGGGAGGCTGGAGACTGCTGCTGAACTTTTTGCTTCTGTGTGTTGAAAAAGGTGGCTCCTGGAGCCTTTGCTATGGTCAGCTGTCAACTGCTGACATTCAAAAATGTTCATTCCCATTCTTCTGAGGCTCTAATTCCCTTCAGGAAAGCAAAGTCTCAGAGCAGCAATACATTCATGTTATAATGCCACGAGCACAACATTGCCTAACCAGAACTGCAAATTTCCTGCAGTTATATGTTACTCTATCATATAACTTTCCATCAAGCCCAGACATACAGCCACAAAACATACCAGTTATCCAGGGCTCCTTGGTACAGGGCTCAGAACCATGGAGTAGTTGATATTGCTAGAAAAACTACCAGAGATAGACAGGCATCCTAAGAGAGGGAACAGCCTTTGAAGGATAGAGGTGGACATTGTGCAGTTAGCTCTTGATCTCCAAGAAACTGGGGACTGGAATTTTCCAAAAGAGGATCAGACCTGATCATCTGAGGGTTTGCATCCCCAGAACAATTTCTATAGGCAGCCCATAAAGAAAAATGATCCATAGACCTTCCTTGGGATTTACATTTTAGAACGCTGCATGGACCAGGGTAAGCACTCCTAAGCAAGCAGTAATGCAGCACGGCAAAGAAAAAAAGTGATCTCTTGATGATGTTAAACTTTCCAGTCCTCTATCCTGTCTGTATTCTTCCAAATTAAAGAAGGAATTCTATCCTAACTGTATTTGCAAATAGGACATCTCAGACAAAGAGGGGAAAGTAGGAATAAAGGCAGGAGAAATAACATCTATCAAAATGTTTCATGTTTTCTTTGCCTTTTTTGTATCAATATTTAAAATATAACCTAAACTGAAAAAGCTGATGACATGTTTTACATTTACGTAGGAGCCTTAATGATAAACACAAATGTAATAGTACCTACTTGAATAATCTGATTTTTGCCTAAATGCAATTTTCCTAGTTTTCTGGCAGAACTCTCCACAGAGTAAGAGCCCAGCCAGCCCACAGTCCACTTGCCTGGCACACATCCCATTCAGTATTAGAATGGACACAGTATATAGATGCTTCACATAGATTTATGGCTATCTTTGTCCCTAAATTGATATTAAATGATAAACAGTTTGTGGAAAAGAGCTTTATCTACAGCAAATCCACCTCCGCCTGCTGCTGCTTTTTCACACTAAGAGGTCAAGGGTTTAGAAACTGATTTCAGACTCCCAAGCTGTTACCGACAAAGTGCTGATATAGCAGAAGGAAGGGCCATGGTCACAAAAGGTATCTTTGTTTGCAAGAATTTAAAATCTCTTCTCATATTCCACTACCACTGTATTTCCTTCCTTCAGGTTTCACCTTGGGTTGAGCTACATCCTTCTGGCCTTAGTTTCATTAGATATATTTTTCTCTTGATTTTTTTCTGGATTTGAACACAGCGGACCGCATGAAATTCAGTAGCACCGGCCTGTGCTCTGGGAGTTTGCATGACTTTAGCCAGTGTGTTCCTGATGATCCCTCATTGTTTTGAAATGCTGCTCTGCACTCTCAAACCCATCAGGTGTGCACACAGCGCTGCTGCCGTGCCACACAAGCACATTATAGACCAGATGGGCATAAAACAAGGATCTGATAAAAGGAAAAGGTGGACAGAGCTGTACCTGGGCCCCCCTTGCACCACAGTGCTCTGGACAGACTCAGTCTGCCCCAGACCTGGCCAGTGTCTGAGCATGATGTAGTACAAATGTACTTGTGACATGGGCCATTCACTGTCTGTACATGATATGCTCAAAGGCAGGAACAAACCAGACAAGCAACACTCCATTCTGTCTCCCCTCCTGAAACCCAGCCCATGGTGTCCTTTACAGGAAAGCATGTGCTGCTCTCTGGAAGCCCCTTTTCCCAGGTGAGCTGGAGGCACTCCCTCAGCCCAGCGCTATCTCCAGCCCATTGGCCATTTAAGTTTGCTAAGCCTCCCACTGCTTCCTGCATGTCTGATATCTTCCTCTGCCAGGCTAGTGTCTGGCCTCTTCTCCCTGTTTAAATACAGGCAAGATGTTTTTCTGGTAGTTGTTTTGTAACAGTTTCTTAAGATATTTCCTGTTTGGTTGGGGTTTTTCTCATTTCTTCCTTTTTACCACAAATCGGG
This sequence comes from Tichodroma muraria, assembly GCA_013390105.1. Classification (NCBI taxonomy): domain Eukaryota; kingdom Metazoa; phylum Chordata; class Aves; order Passeriformes; family Sittidae; genus Tichodroma; species Tichodroma muraria. The sequence goes on from WAAG01033134.1 coordinate 85,966, forward strand.
TTTTAATGCCCATGTATTCAAAGCAAGAACCTGCCCAACTCGCAGGCCAAAGGGCATCTGTCTTGTTTTGCCAGGTGCCACAAACAGCAACTGGACTCTACCCACTGCCTCGTGGGTGGCATTATTCTTCACAGTTTCTACAGCACTTCCAATTTCCAATTTTGTAGAATTCCCTCCAAGTCTGCTCTATAACACAGATGCTGCTGCAAATCACTCTGACACTGGTTTAACATCTTTAGTCTTTAGTGCCAGAGTGATCCAGAGAGCAGAGGGTTGTGCTGGCAAATTTAACTGAGGCTTGGCACAGAAAACACAAAGACCTTAATTCAAGATTTTCAAATAACCCTTGGGACTTCACATAGTAAAAGGAGATGTATAATAACATCTGTAATGCTTTCTTTTGCACCCCCTCATTTGGAGTGCTCCAGAAAATCTGTGCCCAGAACAACAAATATGGCCAAATCCATACTATAGTTGAACCCATAACAAACCAAAACCAGCAGCATAAATTTCTAACCAAGGCTCATACAAAAAATCCAGTTCTACCCCAAAAAATGGACAGACAGTATACCTTAAGCCTTTCTACTGTCACATGGACAGGCTGGTGCTCTGGGGCTTTTGTCCTCCGTGGAATATGGAGCCACTGCCTCCTCAGATGCTGGGGAAGACTAAGGCTTTACAATGTGCATGAATTAGAGGAGAAGCTGGAGGATGCACCTTCTGCACTCCATGTGTCAGGCAGTACTGAATCCTACATTCATGAAGGGACAACTCTTTCACAATCTTCCATCGGCCATTGGGCCACGGAATATCACAAGCCAGCAACCATTCAACACACATGGTAAGACAGCTCAGGGCTGCCTGTGTCCCCCCACACCTCTTCAGACCCAGGAAGCTGCTGCTGCTGCATTTTCCACGTGGACAAACAAGCAGAGATTGCAGTCTACAGTTTTGCTGCAATCCTGAAAGCAGCTTGGAACTCTGGTGGTAGTGGTTCAATGTCAGCACACAAGAATGCTTTGGATTCTTGACAAGTGACACAGCTTCCATTTAGGCATGAGAAAAAGATGAAGGTGCATTGCAGCGCTGGGAAGGGATAGTTCAGATACTCTTATGCCATCCCTGCCTATTTTTATCTGCCTTACAGGTGCTTAACTGCTGATGTTAAGCAGTTCTTTTATGCTCTGTGTTGATCAGCTCTGTGTTTTTTACCTCATGCTATGTGTTCGGCTTCAAGGTGTCCCCTTTCTCATGGCAAATCCATCAATAAGAAAAGTTTGGAGATATCTGTAGGATGAGGACTTGAAACTGAACTCAGCCCTGGTTCATCGAAGTACTTAGAGTGCTTGCATTGAAATGGGGCCATAAATCATAGTACAGTAAACTGCTTCTAGACTGATGCCTGTCCAGTGTAACACTGCAATTTTGATATGCACACTGATACATGGCATTAATAGCTTCAAAGATTAAAAAGTGGGGCAGTTAGAAGAGTGATCATTTCTGAGCCTAAACAACTGAAACAAAAAATTCAAATCTCTGTTTTGTTGCTCTCTTAATAGTATAATTATGACCAGATGTACGGTGCCTATTTTTTCAAAGTAAACTGAATTTTAGAGGGGAAAAACCTCATTTCGCAATTTGCTGATGCAGTACCTCAAGCTGATGCCAGACGAGATTTGGTTGACATGCAAATTTTCTAGTTCATGCATTTTATGGGTAAATTATCGTATTTATGCTTCTATGCTTAGTTCAATACTAGAAACTTTTCTACTGGGTCACTGGAAAACTTTATAGCATGTCTCAGCAGTGATTATCTGATGCACAGTGCTTCCTGCCATTCGAGTACTGCATTGCACGTGTGTGTAGATACAGCTTGGTACCATGGTACTGGACACAAGGCTGTGTCCCACCCAGGCCCTCCACCTGGGAACCTCAAAGGTTCCGGCAGTGGCAGATGGTGGAAACCTGGATCTGGAGGGGTGAATAAACTACAAAAGGGGTAAAAGCATTCCCTGACATTGCACAGCTGCAAAAACGTGCACCTGAGCAGGCCAGACCAGGGAGGGGATGGAAGCCCGACTAGGCTTGAGCTGCAGCGGAGCTCTAATCCCAGCTGCCCCTGTGGCAGGTGACAACTGAGGCAGAGACTGGGGCATTTTGTGTGCCTGTCAGTCATGTGCCATCGGCACAAGAGCAGATGGGGCAGGCACGGCACGCAGGGACCTGCCTGTGCGACAAGTAAATACACAGAGCTCATTCAAGGCTCTTTCCTTGAATACGCTCACTGGTTCACCCTCAACCCAGTCCCGCGTGTGGACAGTCGGCAAATTTGGCCTCAGGCCCAGCCTTGAGGCTGCTCTTAAAATTCAGCGTGGATGCAGCGACGGTGTCAGCTTTGGCATGGCCTGGCCCGGGAGCCCGGCTCGTGCCCGCGCGGAGCAGCACCAAGGGCCGCGCGCGGGTGCCCCACACCAGGCGTTTTCCCAAGGAAACTGCTGCTTGCTCCTCAGAGGGCTGCAGTCACAGGGCAGAAGGAACTAGACTCTTCCCGACAAAGCAAGCTGCATGGAAGCAACGTGTTCGCTTACCCCAAACTGTGAATCACTTCTGAAGAGGCAGACCTCTTCCTGGTGTGTTTATACATACAGGGAATCTGCATAAACATGCCACATGTCTAAGCACATGGACTCAGCCATATGCACCCATGAATACACACACGCTTCCTCCCGTGTGTGCATGTGCGTATGTGTCCCTCTGCCAGCACCAGATTTCTGGCAGGAGCTCCTTCTGCCCTTGCCCCACAAACAGCAGGCACTAATTCTCCCATCTGCAGGCTTCACCCTTTTCCTTGCCTTGCTTTCTTGCCTGCCAGCAGACATGCCCTCTCTTTACCTAGTCAGTCTTGCAGTCTCCCCACCACTTCCTAAACTGGTGCTTTTTATCAAGCAAATTCTCTGTTGAAGCATGGTGTCATCAGGGGAAGAGCTGCAGGGGCCAAACGCTGCAGGGATTAAGACAGCATGATGTGCAGAAGCCTGCCCACACCCCACCTCTGACTGGCACTCCAGAGGCACAGCTGGGCACACCTGAAAACCCCAGAACCAGAGCAGTGACATAGCATTTGTCTCTGCCTTGGCTTATGGTGAATAGTATTGCATACTGAGGATAAAACACAATAGCAAGAGATCACAAGCAGTTTCAAATATGCTGGTTTCTATTTTTCTTTTGTTTTTTAAATTTGTCTATAGGTTATTGTAATTCTGTGTAGCACAGTGATGCTTTGGCTCAAAGCCAAAGGCAGTAGAATTTTGAGGCAGCTGACTGCAAGGTTAGAAATTGGGTTAATACATTTTTAAAAACAGCTTTAATATTAGGTGGTCATCTGCTTTCCCTATTAGATCAGTCTTTTTAATCTTTAGCTATGCTATTTATCTGCATGTTATTCATGAGATTTCACAGTTATTTGAAAAGCAGACTTTGTCCCGGCACTTCTATCTCACGTGATTTGAGAGACAGCTTCAAATCTAGCCTCATCCACAGAAAAGATTAAACCTTCATAGAGAACTGCCTTAGGTTTGATTAAAGAAAATGCAATTATATTTTCTTTTCCTGACTCTTTACAGAAGTTTTTTTAACCCATACAAGTGTTAAATTCAGTCTGAGGTGAAGCTGGAGAGGTTGTTTGTTCTGAATGATTGTTCACTTTTTACCACTTTCAAATAAGAATGACAAATTTGACAAGTCCTGTAATACTTGTTTTGACTGCACTGCTGAATTAAAAAAGCTTGAAGGACCATCCTGGTATCTCTTCAAACCACCTTTCTATAATTTTATAATTTATAATTTATAAAATATAATGTTTATAATTTTATATAACATGATTACCATGTCTCTTTCTAGCATCATCTTCTTAAGATAAACAATCAGAGGCAAAGGAGGGGGGAAAAAACCCCAGTGTAGATGAGGAAAACTTTTTTTTTCCTTAAAATAAGACAGCTCCAAAGCTGGCCAGTACGTCTCTCTCACATGTTTTATCCTCTCCCCAAATCCTTCCTAGGTGGTGTCGTTTTAAAAACCTGCAAGCTGGGACATCAAAGAGAGTGCACACATAACAGGAAAGCAAGCATGGAGGCACTGTAAAGAATTCATACACAAAGACCTGTGGGATTAGTGCCTGGAGATTTAGGTCTGTTCACAGCCACAGTGGAGACTGTGCAGGCAGGGCATGAGAAAAGATTTGCCTTGGATATCAGAGTTTCTTGGTCAAGGGTTTTTTCAGCTCTGCCTTGCAGGATGGGAAGGCAAAGTCACCACAAGCAGATCTACACTGAAACAACAGCTGAGGTACTGGCTCAACTCAAGATCCCTTCTTTCCAGTCAGGGCTGTCACAAAGGCAGGTTTGGTTTTGTTGGGGCAGTTTGTTTTGGTTTTGGAAGGATATGCTTTGTCCTTGAGATTTTTTCTTGTTGGACAACCAACATTTGGGGCGATGCCATAGATTCCATCAATGCAGGAGCCTGCTGCGCCTTTTCTTTCTAGACTGAGCCCCCAGCCTGTGAGACCAGCATGGTGTCTCTTGATCCTTCCAAATGAAATTAGGAAAATGGGCTGGCTGACTTGCATCTGCCCTACGCTGCACGAAGCGGCATTGCAGAGAGGGCCCATTTGCTAGGAGAAGTAATAAATGTAATTTCCTCCACGAATTAGCTGTGCCACACTGGCTCCAAAGGGGTCGAAGGGAGAACAAGAAAAGAGCCACTGTCTGTTAAAATACCAGCCCCTGACTTATCAAAGGAAATGGGATATCAGGTCAGACTTCAAAACCTAATGACAGCAGTTCAGGGGATTTGATCAGACCCATTTACTTCTCCCAATTTTTACGGGGCACTGAGTGCCTTAGAGTGAGCACGGAGCCCTCTGTGCCTTTGAGAAGGTGACTGAAGGATAGACCAAAGGGAGGAGGGGAGGGCAAAGCAGGGCACTGGGTTGTAACCAACAGGCTCTGTTGGTGCCTAAAGTGACCTTGTGTAGAAGCAGGAAGAATTTCAGGTCGGCAGAATGTAATTACTCTGGTTGGAAAGTTGCCAAGATTCTGGCATTAGCATCCCCATGCCTCTCAAAAATGCCACAGGGCCAGAACTATAGATTTCTCCATGGCTAAAAAATAGCACTGGAGAGGTAGAGGAGCCTGTAAGCTTTGTGAGCAGCTTGAATTATTATATAGTGGGGGTTGCAAGAGCAATTAGGTTTTCCAAATCTTTTAGCTTAAAAAGCATGGATAAACTAAAGTAAAATGGTGGATATTCCCTTCCACTCCCCACGCCCCAACCTTCCCATTTCCCACCCTTTCTTCTCTCCAAGAAAAGCAAGAAGAAATTCCCATAGAACTGTAGCAAATACAACCTGGTAAAATAGCACACAGATTATTTATCTTCCCTTCTTCCCCCACTGTCATTGCCTTTTGCAAATCAATCTCATTCAGAACAAAGTCCATAGCAGACAGAACAAGACTCAATTCTAGCACTATCCCAAAACCAGATAAAGACTGAGGAGCTACAGTGCCCCCAACAAGACAAAGGTGAGGTTTTTTTTCACTAAGAACCTCCTTTGTTCTTTGAACTTTGTGACAGTTCAGAGGAAGCCAAACTGAGTGCCCTACGCTTGGCCAGAGTTTAACAGGACTTTCTGTAGCACAAAAGGCAATAACACTATTACAGAGTATTGAGTCCTGCTGAGTTTCATTGCCAGCAGAAACAGTTTGTACAACCAGGTGTGGAGGTTTCCTATACAGCTCTTCAAAATCCAGGGGCCCACATCTGGTGCCAGAGGAGAGGAAGGGACACGCTAGCACAACAGCTGTATTGGATTATATTCATAATTCTCAGAAATGTACAGAAACACTTTCCAGCATGCGAACACTTGCGTTTCAGCATTAGTCTTGAAAAGGCAGAATCGAATTTTTCCCTTCCCTGGCACTCTCCCCTTGACCCACAGGGGATCAATCAGCTTGTGAGCTACAGATGAATATTTGCACACAATAAAGATTCTTTTCAGATACAGCATTTGGCAGGGGCTCATTAGAGGAAAACATGGCACTGCTTTAGACAAGGAGTGGCATTAACTTTTCTCCTTGCAAAAGGCAAAGGATATCAGTTACACAGAAAACAGACATGAAGTTCTGAGAACGGGGGCCCAATTGCCAAGCCTGAGCGACTTTGAGAGCCCCATGGCATCACTGCACACCACATGTGCAGCCATGCCACATGACAAAGAGGTGGCTATGCAGTATGACCTCACTCTTAGGTCAGAGCTGTGTCTCTTTATGTGACAGCTGTACAGAAGAGCTTGTAGAAGCAGGATGGAATAGTCACTGTCACAACTCTCACATCTTTCTTTTCAAATGTTGTTTTAAAGCCCAGACTCTGAAAGAAGACAATGATGAAACACTTGTATTTTCAAAGTTAGCTTCTGTCCTTCTCTGCTATAGAAGAAAGCCTAAAAAATGCTGGAGGCCCAAAACAGAAGCAGCAGAACTTTGTTTAGTAAGTGTCAAAATTTCTTGGTCTCATGCTCTCCAGCTGGCAAGACTTTGAAAGCCCTGGGGGCTTCTTCCTCAGGAGCTTGCCTGACCTGCAACATCTAAAAAAATATGCAGGAAAACACCCTTTCATTACTTTCCTACAATTTTTGCTCCTATAATTATTCATATTTTATGAAAGCTAACAAGAGAGCTGAATAGTCTAACTCTCCATGAGGGCTGTCTTTTTCACAGGGGAAAAATCTGTAAGTATCCACAGTGTTTTCCTCTTGTTTGTACCTAAGAGTCTAATAAAAGCTAACCACTCCTGCACAGATTTTGGGTGGAAGTGCATTTGCTACTTTTTATGACAAGGAAATACAGAAGCAGACTGCCAAAGGAACTCACATGACTGACTGCAAGTGAATCACTCAGTGCTATTTCTTGTATACACATACATGTGTATACACATACAGTTTTTTCAGTCCCAGCATGCCCAGTCCTCAGAGAAGAATCTTCCCCTACCCTATTTTGACTCACTACAACTGCATTTTTTCTGTGGCATCAGCCCAAATTGAAGCCCAAACTGTTCTGCACACCAGAGAGAACTGTTCTACTGGACAGATTAAAAGAGGCAGTCATGAGATGTCTCAGATTATGCAAGGTGATGCCCTGATGTAGTACAGAAAACACTGCAGGAAGAGGGTAAGTGGGAAAAAAAAAACAAAACTGGGAAAACTGACTACAAGCTTATATTTTAGGCAGGGAAAGGGAGCTCAGTTGTTGTCATTCCAGTACAGACCAACTTTGTTTCACAGTTTAAAATGTGTTGTGATTGAAATAAAGCTGTCCATACAAGCATTGTCTGCCTCAGAGGTACTCTGTAAGTCTAGGCCCTGCTGAGATTTTGTGCTGGCAATTGTCTGGTACTGCTCAAGAAAGGTATCTGCACCCTGAACCACTGCAGGTACTGCTTTTATAAATAAGAATTTTCAAAGACTATTTGTATGTATTAATCAAGGCACGTTGCCCCTAGATGGCAGCCTTCAAAGTATTCCTCAGTTCCTGAGGAATAAAGACATGAAGCAAGAGCAGCAAGAAATCACCAAGGACTTCCTAGGTGCTCACTGTAAGGTCACTGGATTGCAATATGATAGTGCCAGTGGAACATTAGGAAAGACTATTTTCTTTTTTAGAATGACAACAGTGTAACTTTCTGGCCTCCCCATGCATGATTGGAGGTCTCATATTTCTGGATGATCTGGATTAGTGTAACTTTAATCTGTTCCAGCATTCATTCCATGACCAGCTCTGGCAGCAATCCAGGCAGAGGACAGAAAACCTCCAACAGACTTTCTTTGGAAGCCTTATTTTCCCTATCCACTTCATAGACATGGTGGCAGAGCTTTTTCTGACTCAGAAATAAGCCTGTCTTATATTCCTGTTGGCTTTGAGAGCCTGAGATAGCCACACAGCCATCTGCCACAGGTATCATTCTTCTCATTTTATCATACCACTATGTGACTCAAAAACCACAGAGCAGGCAAGCATCAGAACCAGGAAGATGTACTAATTTTTTTACACCTTCAGAGAACAACAGCATTAAGCAGATGGTTACTTATGAACTATTTTATTTGGTTCTGGTTTGCATCAGTTTAAAGAAAAAGGTGTTGACCGCATGAAGAGTCTCTTGTGATAGACTATAAAAAAAGGGGAAGAGAAAGAAATCAATACTCAGTTAAAAATAGACTCCTCAAAAAAATAGACTTTCTTTTGGTTAATCCAGTAAGTGAGAGCAGAAAATGGAGCCCTGCTGAACAAAACCTAGAATCGTGGCACTTCTCACGTGTGGTGGCAGTTAAAACTGTGACAGTTATGAAACAATCCCCCATCTCTTCCTGCATCCATATACCATGTCTCCCTCAAGTGGGAAGCAGCACCCTCATTGCAGGATCAGCTGCAGTCAGGTAAAGTGGCATAGCAGCTCCTGTACCACCATCACGTATCAAAGTCAAGTCAGTGGTTTTTTTTGCTATCTCCTGCTACTTATCAAGAAGTAAGATGTTCCTCACCACCAGATCCTCCTTCGTACTTAGCAGAGCTGTTCAGGCTGGTTCAAGAAGAGAAGTTGTTCTCTAAGAGTGTGAGCACTGATTTTTCTCTTCTACTCAGATCTTCCCCAGCTAACACCACTGCAAAGCAGCCATTTTGGGAAGGGACAGAAAAGCTGAGGGTCCTAATCAGTTCAGACATCTCAGCTTAATCTGTTGCCTACACACTACCTGCACCATCCCTACTCTGCAGCTCTTCACACTTCTCTAGAGCTTTGGAGCACTGACAGATTTATGAAATGTCCTGCCTTATGATGGCCTGACCAAGACTCAGGATGTATAGCAAGTGGAATGCTTTGTGGAGGACCCAAAAACTTAGACCACTCTGTGGCTGCAAATCTTCCTAGCTCTTATTAAAGATTAGCCTCTACAAGTATCAAGTCCTCTCTCAGAATCACCCACCACACGACACACAAAACACAGTCAGTTTCTCTCCAGAGTTGGGGCTGCTATGAACAAGCCCCTTTAAAGATTAATTAAAAGCGTGCCATCTGTAAATAAAGCAACCTGCACTTGTGAAGCCAGACATCTTCACTAGGAAGAAAGGCTCTCAAGTCAAAGGCAATAAAATATCTCAGTAGGACTGTTGCGGAGCTTAAATTCCCTCTTTGAAGTAGCACACAGTACCGTTGTTATGTATGCTAATGAATAGCTCAGCATTCTCAGACTAGTTAGTTAAGCACTACAAGGAATTAGAAATGCCTTGTGCCAGCCACTCTTTTCTATGAAGCCGCTGGCAATATTTTTGTAGTTGTTTGTCTCTGAAGCCTTAAAAGTGGCATTGATGAGGCTTCCCATTGAAGGAGGGAAGGAAGAAAGTGAAAGCAGGTGTACTGGATGAATAATAAAAACCCTGCAATTTATTTCCAAAAATTCCCAAGATGCAATTTCAGCAGCAGTAAACACAGGTGTTCAGCAGCACTCTGGACAAGCACATGCAAATAAGGATGAGACAGAGACATGGAGAAATGTGAGTTCCCTATTCCCCAATCCCTCTTACTCCTTTTGGTTATGTTCATTTGAAAAAAGACTAAGGCCAGAGAAAGCAGTTGGGTATCTATAATCAATAACAAATCAACTGCTTTTGAACAGGAACTTCGTACCTCTCTGTGGTCTGAAAAAATAGCAAATGGGACATCTTTCACAGGAGATGCACAGTATTATTATGTGGACCAAAGCAGTCCAGGAGGAGTCAGAGAGAAAATAACTGTGATAAGCTGTTAACAGCAGTTCAGTTGCTTCTAAGCTTAGACTCACTTTTGCCAGCAGGAAAGGTCCTGGATACTACTTCATTGAACATAACTGCCTTAAGCAATATAGCCTCATTTATTTGAGCTTCTGTTTCACCTGCTAAAGAGAAGTGGTTTTGGTCTTGTATAGGCTTGAAGTGACAGCAGCCTTGAGAACACTTTCAAGAAAACTTATGGAGAGGGATACTATTAAAGACATTAAAGCTCCTCTGCTTTTATTTCTGTATTCCAGATGTACTTCAATTTGTCCCCTAAATAAACCCTCTCTCTCTCCATTCCTTGACTTAAAAGGTTGGTGTAGAAGTTCCAGTACCTCTGTGCATCATTGTGACTAGTGTGACAGCCTCAATCTACACATGGTCCCTGGGAATTCAGTGGCAGAAACATTCCTGCTCAACTTCCCTCGGAAGGAAGCAAGCTCAGCAGCATTACCCTCTGCCAGCAGCCGAGTAACTCTGCTCTACCAGCTAACAAATGCAGCTGTCTTTTGCAAAGATTAATGGAATGGGGGGAGATGGACACAGTCCAGATTCCATCTCTTCTCCTGGGAAACCCCCCTTCCCCACGTGCAGATACCCATAACCCAGCTAAAGAAGTCCCCTTTAAGAACAAGGGACACGTTCCCAGTCTCTGCTGCCTGACAGAGCTCTGCCCATTACCAGCAGCCTGTGCTGTCACTGTCCCCCAAGTGGCCTGAGCAGACCCAAGCCCTGCTGCAGGGTGCCTCTGTTTCCCATGGCAGAGAACACCTAACCCTGCAACAGTACTGCACCTTAAACCCTGCCTGCTGCCCTGCAACCAGTTAACACCAGGCAGGTCCCTGAGTAAAGAGAGAAGCAAAGAGAGAAGCATGAGCAGACAGTTCTCTTTGGGAGAAACATAAGACCCCAAACCAAGTCCCCTCCACCCCCCACACACTTGTTTTTACTTACACTCCGATCAGTTCCAAGAAGTCTGTTTTTCACCCAGCATGCTGCTGTCAGGATACACACAGTCTCTCAGTTGACTCCCATTTGTCATGATTATTGTTTCCACCAAGAGAGATCCTGCCTTAGGAATACACATTATCTTTACATATCCAAACTCTCAGCACCTGAGACACAGTAAATTAAATAGCTCATTATTACCAAGAGATGAAAGTCCTTTTCCCTTTTCTTACCTCTTCCCTCCCTACACATACCTTGTCAGATCATATTGCCCACTGGTGTCATCCACGAGCCAGAAGAATCAAATGCCAGCTCAGACGCATGTGAAATCTCTGCCTCGGGCTTTTCTCTCTCCCTGCAGGGCTTCTGGGCAAGACCCAACTTAATCAGGGGTCACCTGTTCAACAGAATAGCTAAAAGCTCCATCTTTCTTCACAAACATCACTCTCTGTCACTAACACAGGACATGGTTCAACCATTCTCTTTCCAGAAAATAAATAGAACATGTTAATAAGTGTCCTGCAGGCATCTACAAGGATAGCCTGTAGTGTTGCAGTGATGCTAAATTAGGACAGTCATAGATAGTCTGAAAAACACAAGGAACTTGGGTTTTTTTCCCTCATGGTGACTACTGTGACTAGTTTTCACTAACAATTGCAGAAGTCAAGTTGAAGAAGATGGCTGTTCTATGAATTAGCATTTGAACTCTCATGTGTCTAATAAGTCCCAGCATCAGAAGTTTTTCCTCTGGCCACAGCCCCCCCTATTTTTCTGTCATACAGATTCTCTATTATCTCAAATTTTGAGCATACACCATGGGTGTTGTCTTTAGAGACACTGCCCATCATCTATTTTCAGGAAACTTACAGTAAGTCAGCAACTTTAAATGCATGTGTCAAATAAAATTGCACTTGGCAAATAAATTCAGAAAACATAGAGGAAAAAACACAGAAAAAAAGGATATAACAAATGTACACAAGCTCAGATGCCCAGGCATTGTTTCCTTAGAAACCAAGCTAAGGACAGGAAAATCCTGTAACCAACGTCTGTAGCAGGGCCTCAAGACCTAACAGTAAAGTCTTTTCCTTTAGAGTATAAGCTCAAAACCAAAAATCCTCCCTCTCTTCCAGGAGAGGTGCAACACATAGACAGGAGTAGATAGTGATTGCCTTGTAAGGTTCAGATGCTAAAATTATTAGTGACAAGTGATACAGCTGAGAATGTGATAAATGCCATCCTTGCAGAGAACTGGCAGGAGGCTGCTGCATTATCAGCACCCAGAGTAAACAGAAAGGTGTATCAGGGAAAAGATCTGCATTTACTATTCTATGGAATCAAGTCTGAATTTCAAAAATCTCCATCTAGATCTTAAACAAAGGAAGGGATTTCACAAAGTAAAGGGGTTTGATGGAAACTTGTCTGCTGTGTCTTCCACTTGGGGAATAAATGGAGAACAGCCCAGCATTAACACCCACATGTGTATGGCTGTTTTTTGAGAAAAGTTCTTCAACCCGAATCCTTTGCCAAAAGTCACAGTAAATGGCACCACAATGATTTTTGGGTGAGTGTTACATGGCTCATTTCAGATAGGGACAGATAGTAACAGAGTCTAAGTTCCCTACAGATTTCAAACAGTGCAAATCTGTATACAGGTCTTGTGCAGCATAGGAGATTGGTGTTAGAAGATACATAACTCCAGTAACACTGCTCTAGAGTATTCCAGAGAAGACTTCTTCCTGCAAGGATGCTGGAGTATCTTAGATATAGACTTGTAGGTGACTGTGTCAATGTGCAAAGCAGCAGCAGATGTTTGAAGAACTCCAAAACACATAAAAGTAGGAAGTAATTTTTTTCAGACTAGGTATTAGTGCAAAGGTGATGCTGGTCCAAGGGAGATGAGGATCTTCTTGCCTTGTGGTACAAGTGGGGGAAATTGTCTCAGAGAACAGAAAAAGAAAAGTATTTCTGGCCAGATTGGTCAGTTAGAGGTCTTGATCACAAGAGGACTGAACAATCATTCCTAGCACTCCGGGTGCAGTCCCTGACTCCAGCTAAAATCTTCATCTGTGTGGTGAACAGTGTGTGTATCTCCAAAAATCTTAACAGTAGCTGGAAGAAATTGGTTCCTCCCTTACTATTTCTTTAACTCAAGAGAAGGTGCCTGGTTGTCTGACAGTGCAATCTTTGAGCCAGTGGAAACAGAAAAAAACCATGAAACCTGTTCACAAGCTGATTATTATGCAGATCAGCAATCGTTATCCTTTCTCTCATTACCTCAAATGCTTTCTGCCATCTGTTGGTAACAAACCTGCATCTGGCAGATTACCAGAGGAGCCCTAATCAATGGGTAATTGGGGTAGAGGATTGTGTGGACAATCCTGGCAATGAAAGCACAGAAAAACTTAGAGTGGGAGAAGAAAGTTTGCCCGTCACAAGGATGAGATCCTACATCCAGAATTTCTCTACCATTCTGACATAATACCTTCTAGGTAGGAAGTGTGTGGAGGAGTTAGACAGAGAGTTGTCACAAGCAATGGGATGAATTATACCAGTCTCTGTAACAATACCTCAAGCAAAAAGGTTAATTTCTGACAGATTATGCCAGCAAGTGCTGCCAGGAGAGGCACAAGCAGAGCAAGCACAAACATGCATGAGTTTGCATTTCCACAGTTGCCTTTTAGAACCATCTGTTAATGAGACACAGAGGATGCTATGGACTCATTCAAGTAATGGCTCCTAATCTCTTAGTGCCTTCTGATAAGAAATGCTCCAAATATGTCCACTTCAGGTTTTCCTTCTCCAAACATGCATTCAGGGTTCTGCTCCGTTCCCTGTAGTCCCAAGTCTTGATTACAGCATCTCAGATCTAATACTCACATTATTCCTCTGGCTTCCAAAGGAAACAAAGCTTCTAAAATCATATTTCTGGTGCTGAACTCGCAACAGAGACATACTGACAGATTTCAACAGGAATTTCAGAATGAGGCAGAGTTACCAGATTCCTATAATTTTTTGAGGAAAATGGCATCTGAGTGAAACAGAGAAACCCAGACAGAATCACCAGAAAGGGAAAGAAAAAGGGAATTTGCTGCTCTGCGTTCCCATTGTCAGCTGGCTGGTCTGTCAGCAAATGCTTTGAGCTTCTCTGCACACGTGGACCTGCCAAGTAACTACCTCTGCTGATGTCCTTCCTTACCATGAGCACCCTAGGAAGTGAGATGAAACTGTAAGTGACAATTGTAAAAATTTCCCTAAGAATCAGATTTTATTGATTTCAAAGAATGGATCAAAACAAACCCAGTACTGTACTGTTCGAAAGTTCACCCTTCTGTCACTCTATAGATCCAGAGGAAATTATCAACCAGAAAAACGTTCAGGGCATTTGACTCTCTCTCCCTCTCTAACCACATTGTAATGGCGCTTGAGATGTCAAGATATCTGAATTTAATAATGACACAATAAATCAACAAGGCTAAGTAATCTCCCAAAACTAGATCTAAGGGTGTGAAAAAGGTAGTATTTGTTTTCCCTCTCAGTGCCTTGCAGGCCAGTGCAGTGCTATCTATGCCTGTTTGCAGTGGCCCTGACAGCTGAGAAGGTACACACATAACATCCCCTCCCAGACACCACCCCAGGAGGGCTGCATTCATTGGCGCATGGAAGAAGTCAGGAATTCTTCTAGTAAGAAAGTGGCCCAAAGAAAAGAAGGAAGTAGAAATCCCTATAAATATCCAAGTGCTGCCAATGCCCACACATGCTGGGCTGGGATCCAAAGTAACTGTTTTGGGGTGATAAGAATCCATATTAGGCACCTTAACATGGGAGAGGAACACCAACACCCAAACTAAGATGTTAGTAAGACTGTGAC
>WAAG01033140.1:1415-13319 GCA_013390105.1 Tichodroma muraria
AAGGAGGAAAAAAGAAGGGAAAAAATTTTCTCTGAGGAGAGAAGATAGTGGAAAGTGAAGGAAAAAGAATCAAGGGGGACTGAAAAGAAAGAAAAAGGAAAGTAAAAAGAAGAAAAACTTTAAAAAAAAGAATACAGAAGAAGAAAAAAAATGAAACAAGGGGGGAAAGGAAGGAAAAAGAAGGAAAATAAGGGGGGAAATAAGAAAAGAAGAGGGAAGACGATTTTAAAAGGGCAGAGGGAGAGAAGGAAAAAAAGGAAAAAGGAAAAACTGGAAGGAAAACAAAGAAAGACAGAAGAAAGCAGAGTAAAAGGGGCAAAGGGGCAGAGCCCGGGCGGGCTTTGGATGCGCCGGGGCAGGCGGAGCAGCTCGGGCCGCGCTCCCGGCGCTCCCCGCTCCCTGTGCCAGGCCGGCGGGGGGACGGCGCTGGGACGTCCTCTCCCGATGGATGCCAAGGGCTGGACCGGGGGTCTGTCCGTGCCAGGGGCTCTTTTCTCCCCTCAAAGGCAGCTGCCGTGGGTGGGAGCCAGCCCAGGCTGCTGCGGGGCCCGGCTTCTGGGGGAGCCAGGCTGCTGAGCTGGGCTGGGCTTCTCCGGTGGCCGGTGTGGTGTCACCCCACAATTTTCCGGTGTCTTCCCTGGCTCCCACCTCCCGGCAGCCTTTGAGCCCATCAGCTCCTCGGCCAGTGGAGAGGGAAGGGGTGATGCCTCAGTTTCACCCGTCCTGAGACCCAGCAATCCACCTGGAAGTGCTCGGATTGCAGTTTGGGAGTGGGGTCTGAGACAGCAACTGCCCGTCCAGGGAGGGGAGCGGGGTGCCAAGGCCAGCAAAGGGCAATCGGAGCGGTCCTGGGGGTGCTGGGGGGGTCCCCACGTGCCCCCTGGAGCACACACCGTTATCCCCCCGCTGGCAGTGCGGCCTCAGTGCCCGGTATAAAGTGCTGTGGCAGAGAAACATCCAGGATCCTCATCCAGCAGCACCTGGGAGTGCTGGTGTGCTCAGGGGCTGGACCCCCGCCCTCGGGGGCTCCATGGGATGGTGTGATCCCGGGCAGGGGACAGGAGCCCCACTGGTGCCCCCAGCACCCCCCAGCCCTGCGGGGGCTGCCCAGCGCCCCGACTGTCCCTGCTGCCGGAGCTCCCGAGGAGGGCAAGAAACAGGCAAGCTTTGGGGCTGAATTCTTTGAAGTTTGGGGGTTCAGTTCCCTCCCTCGCCCCAAGGGGCCATGAAAGGAGCAGTGCAGTGCCCACAGCAGCCCCGTGAGAGGGACGCTGCCTGCAGGGAGGGAGAGGCATGGGAAGGAGGGGACACGGCGGGGCTGGAAGGACGCGGTGAGGACAGAGGGGACACGGCACCCGGGAGAGCTCAGGCGCTCCCTGCGGGATGCATCCTGCGGGATGCGCCGGGGCCAGGCGGGAGCGACGAACGGCAGAGGGGGCTGCAGGTCAGGAGGAGCGGGGACATCGCAGGGACACGGCAGGGGACACCGCTGGGGACAGGCACGGAGCAGCTCGGGGCTGCCAGGCCATGGAGAGCGGGGGCTGGATCTACGCCGGCCTGGGATGCAGCCGGGGGGCACTGAGGGCACCAGAATCCCGCGGTTCAGTGGCAGCGCTGCCAATCCTCGCTGCAAAACGCTGACATCTGTCCCCCACCGGGGCCCAGGTGGCTTCGCCGGAGTGGAGTTGGACCCCAAAAAAGCACCAGGGTGGTCGGAGGCAGCCGGGGAGGCAGCTTGATGCCGAGCGTTGCTGCTCGGAGCGTGTGCACACAAGGTGAGAGGAGCTGAATCGGTGATTTCCCCAGCGGGTTTTGCTCCCGCTTGCTGCAAAGTTGTGAACAAAATGACCGGCCATGCATTGAACGGGCTTACATCGCTCTCCATATGGAAATGAAGATAATCCAAGTCTCAGCTTTGTGTTCTCCAGGAGGGAGCAGGGAGGGAGCGGGGGGCCGGGGGGATGGGGCAGGCTCGGGGATGTATCCTGCCCCACTCCTCCCTCCCTCCTCAGCCAGGATTCATCCTGAGCCAGCACTGCCACACTGGGGTGGCAGAGACTTTTGGGGGACACATCAGCACCAGTTCCCAGCGCCTGGAGAGCCCCACTTAAAGCTAAGCCTGCTGTCCTGACATCCCCTCTGGAATATTTAGTTGCATAATTCAGCTGGTCTCTCCCTCTCACACACACTGACATCCCACCCACCCACGCCTGTTTGTTCCAAATAATAACAAAGAAGGATTATTCTCCCTAAACAAAGTCTTGCTAATTAGAGAGACTTTTTTATTTGTCACTTGTAAAACCCTTGAAGTGCTGTTAACAACTCGTTTAACAAAGACAGAAAAACCTCAATGAGCAAATAAATAAATTATTTGGAATTATATCCGAAATGAAATCATCCTTCACTGGGCAGTTTTTAAGGCTGTGGTTTGTGTGTTTGCCTCTGATGTTGGTTGGTTTGCTGGTGGAGAGGATGGTATCCCGCAGTGTTGTGTTGGTTTATGCACTTTGCCATTTGTGTGGCTTGGTTTCAGTTCAGGTCCTCTCTTTTGGGTCCCTTTTTGCTGCACAAACCCGCAGGAGCACACCGCTGACATCAGGAAGGGCTGCTGGAGGAGTAGGAGGGGGTCCAGGGCACGGGAGATCAGGATCCTGCCCTGCCTCTGTGTATTTATTATCTGTGCCATATTTTTTATTTCCCTTGGCCACCCCAGAGGTGCCACTGGGACCCTCACTGGCACCAACAATGCTGAATCGCCCGCGCAGCAGGGGCCAGGGATGGGGACATCGTGCCGTGGTGGCACTGCAGGACGCGCGGCTGAAAGGTGGGCACGAGAGGCTGGCACCTGGCTGGGCGACCTGCTCCAGCAGCAGGGAGAGCTTTGCCCTGTCAGAGCCGTTCCCCAGGGCCCTGGGATGCTGCACTCTCAGCGCCACCCCAAAAATTCCTGTGGATTCGGCAGCTTTTCCCCCGCTGCGCCCGCACCGGCCAGCAGGCCCCGGAGGGAGCACATCCTCAGCACGAGCTTTTCCCACCTTCCTCCGTGGATAAAAGGCACATCCCGGCTTAGCTCGATGTCTTGGCTCCCCCTGTAGCCGGTGGAGAGAGAGGCACCCCCGGTGCCCCCCCAGCAGAGGGGTGCCCGCTGCCAGCCCGGTCAGCCGGGGCTTCCCCGCGCCCTGGCAGCGCCCGCTGCTCCTGAGGCGCCGGCAGCTCGGACCGACCCCAAACCCCTCATCTGGGGGCTCCCTCCGCCTGCCCCAGCACGGGGCCACCTCCTTGGCGTGGCGAGCTGCAAGCGAGGGGGCCACAGCCACTGCGGGGGTACCCGTGTCCTCAAACTGGAACAGGGGCAGCGCTGCCCAAGCCCGAGCTGGGCCAGAAATCGCCCATGGCAGGGGTGAGGGGCAGTCCTGCCGCCGCAGGTGCCGGTGCCACGCTCGGGGAGCCTTGGCACGGTGGCAGGGACACGGAGCTGGCTGGAAATGGGGACAGCCTCTCGATCACACCACCCCGCGCTGGCAAATTGCCGTGACTTAACAAATTCCCGCTGCCGAGCTGAGCTGTGGAAATCGCTCCAGTGCACGTTCCCAGCCCCCTGCACATGTGCAGGCAGCGCTTTTCGCTTAAGCCACATTTTCCTGCGCCGCTTCAAGGCGCCTGAGGGGTCACCTGGCTGCAGGGGATGGCGGTCAGCGGCTCCCCAGCCAATGCCACCTCCCTCGGGACCCGGGCTCCGGCAGCGGGCATGGTCCTGGCCCCTCCGGAGACCCCCCAGCCTCGGCGTGGGCTTCAGCTGAGTCCCATCCCCACCCCCGGCACCTGGCAGCACCTCACACGGCCCCAGGCATTTGGGATTTGCTAGGATCGCTTTGTGCCTCGTGAGAACACAGCAAGGCTTTGTAGTAGATGGGGGGGTGGGGGGTGCTGGAGCAGAACCCCCCCCATCCTGAATCTTACTTCCTTTAGGATTGCCCGGTGGGGTGAGATCTGCCCACGTGGGATGGGCCGCTCCTTTCTTTCTTTCCCCAGAAGAAAAGGGGACAAAATCGAGCTGAGCATGAGACTCTACCCAGGGCTGGGGCAGCTTTTGTGTCCCGAGACAAGACCCTGAGCGATCCCCAAGGAAAATCCCCCTCCCTCAGCAGGGAGCTCGAGCCACTCCGTGCCCCCACGCACCCAGGAACCGGAGGGGAGCCCAGGCTGACAAATGACCTGGGACAGGCAGTGTCAGAGATATTGGAGAAAAGCCATTTGTACACGTTCCTGAGCCCATGGACATGGCAGGATCGCACTCTGCCCACCAGGAGTCATTCCCACTGAGCTTGGGAGGGAAGGAGAAGGGGATTTGTGGTAGGGGTCCAACAAAACCCAAGATTAATGGGATGAGTTTCCAGAAATTAAGAAAAATGGACCAGCTTCTCCTCCAAGGGTTGAGCTCTGAGCCTGGGGGTACCAGTGCTCAACCCCTCCTGTCAGCCTGATTTTGGGGACACGAGTGGCAGCGCCAGGCTGGCACCTACAGGCAGGAGCAGGCAGGTTTTGCAGAGGAGGGGGAGAGCTGATGTCTCGGAGGTCTGGGCCACACTGTGACAACGTGGGTGTGCACTCAGCCCTGCTGCAAAAATCAAGGCTGGCTGGTTAATTAAAGACTTGGGCCCCGAGATCTGCTTATTCAGGTCTGTGGTAGCACTGCCATAAAATTGTCACGCCCCATTTCCTGGCAGGGACTGAGGCAGCTCCTGGAGGAGCCGCTGGCTTCGTGTGGAAGGGGCTCCTCTCATCGCCCCGGGGTCATTTCTCCTGTGCCGCAGCATCACAGGCAGGTTCTGTCCTGGCCAAGCTCAGCAACAGCTTTCACCCTGTCCGGGCGGACCTCAAAGCCTGAGTTTGAGCACCCGTCCTTCCCTCCATCCCTCCATCCATTTGTGAGGCTGTTCCCAGGAGGGAGCAGCCAGAAAACCTCGGCCCTGCCACGCTCTCCTCTCAGCACATCCACAAAAGCCACGCACAAACACAAACCCCCGTGGGATGTGCCCGCCACCGAGTGACACCCAGAGCTGGGGGGCTCTGGCTCCTCATCCACCCCAAACCGAGGGGGTTTCACCCCAGTCTGGCTTGTTCCTGCAGAAGCAGGCAGCTCCCTCTGCCCGGGCATCTCCGTTAGCATCCCAGCCCCTCATTCCTCGGCTTCAGAGCCGCCCCCGGCCCCGCTCTGCACCACATGACCCCGGGAGGGGCGATTTGGGGTGGGGGAGAGCNTGATTTTGCACAAAGAAAATGACATGTGCTTGGTCCTCACCCTTTATCTGGACGGAGCAGGGAGATGCTGGGGGAGGCAGGGGGGAAAGGAGGCGAGCCTCCGCTGGAGAAGCATCCATAAGAATTACTTTTATCTCTTCTTCCACGAGAAGACAACAGAAGATAAGGCTGGGAGACAGTGGGGGGGAGCCGAGAGGGGGGGCTAAGGGAGAGGAGCCCGGCAGAGACCTCCGCCGTGGGTTGGGCGCCGAGCTGGAAGGGGCTGGGGGCTCTTTGTGCGTGGCTGCCCTGGCAGGCGCAGGATTTGGGGGGAGATAATTGAGCTTTTCAGGGATGGGAGACGCCGGGAAAGAGCAGAGAGAAACGTGGGGTTGTCTTTCCCCTCCCCAGACCACACCGCTGGGTGTGGACAGGGCTGGGGCTGTCCTCGGAGGGCAGGGGTGTTCTCCTGGAGGAGGGGCAGCTCCCGGCGGTGACGGACACCCTGAGGGACATCGGAGGGGAGTGTGACAGTCCCCCCCGTGCCCCTTGGGCTGCATCTGCAGTGTTTGGGAAGGCTGGGAGCGGTGTGAACATCTCCAGCGGGAGCAGGGGGGTTGTGGGAAGGGAGAGAAACCCACGTGCGGGCAGGGAGCGCTGCCAGGAGAGGGTTTGACGTTTCTGCCTGGTTTGAGCCGCTGGAAAGCAAAGCACCTCTGCTTGATCCCATCCTGCTGCTTCCCTCTGGCCACACCGGGGGCAGAGCCAGACAAAACACCCCGGGAGGGCCCTCTGCTCCCCGAGGGACTGTCCCTTGCCCCGGCCCCAGCACAGCACAGCCACATCCAGCCCTGAGGCTTTGAGTCAACACCAGGCTCCGGGGAAAGGTGCTGCGGGGAGCAAAGCTTTGCCACGTGCCTGTTTTCCCAAAGAAAGGGGCAAAGGTGGCCTTGGAGAAGCACGTGGGATATCTCACGGGGTGAACAGCAAACCGGCCTTTGACTGTTTCAAAGGGAAATGCATTCATCCACCTTGTCCTGCCCTCAGCGCGGAGCCGCCCTGGGAGGAGCCAGGCAGGGTCACCTGCCGGGCCCGGGGGACACCACCTGCTAGTGTCACCACGGGGCTGGTTCTGCAAAGTCCGACGCTCCCGACAGAGTAACCCCGCTCAGGAAGCGCTCAGGGTACTCAGGGGAATGTTAAAAGTCTCCCAGTGTGAGGCTCAGGGAGCCGTGAGGAGGGATGTGGGGAAGGAGAGCCTGGGCAAGGGGCAGCTCCGGATCGCTGTGGTGACCAGTGGTGATTTTATATCTCGTTCATGGATATTTCATGTAGAAAGGCTGAAACAGGGGGATGTAGAAAGTAATTATCCTGAATTTCCCGCCTCGTGCGGAGTAGAGCTGGCCATGGAGCAGAAGGCAAAGGGTGGGGGGAGGCAGGAGATGGATTTTGTGGGGAATTCACCCCTTCCCTGAACACATCCCCATGCGGAGCCATGAGTAGAGCTGAAAGTTTTGGCTCAGTTTTGAGGGAAAAGTGTGGTACAAAGGAGCTTCTCGGGGTGACGGCAGCAGGCTCTTTTCTTTGATTTACTGAGAGATGGTGGTGTGAAGCTCCAGCAAGCCCCTCTCCCTCAGCAGCTTTGGAGAGGACAGGTTATCCCTGTGCAAGGTCCCCTTGGCCTTTAATTTTCTACAGGCTAGATCACAGGTGCTGGAATCTTGTCCATACATTTCCAAGGACCTGGGCTCAGCAGCCCCTCACACTGAGCTGAAAAATCCATATTTAATGGCTAAAAATCCAGAGTGTCACTGGTGGCCTGGGGATTTCCCAGGTGGAGCTGACCCCCCCCACCCAAATTCCCCAAGACCTTCCTTCAGTCTGGCTGTGTTGGTGAAATGCTCTGCTGGGTCAACACCACCCCCCAGCTCTCCTGTTTGCCCCAAATCCTGCTGGGGGCAGTTCAGATCTTGCCGGGGCAGAGCCAATAAAAGTCTGGGGTGTCCCAGACCACTAAAAATGACTCCTTAAAACACCGTGGGGATGAGCCAGCCCAAGCCATTTAACTTCCCACCATCCCAACAGCAGCTCAGGTCACCAGCAGAGCATCCAGCTCCTTCAGTTTTCCTGGGAGTATCCACACCTGATCCCATACCACAAATCCCTTCCATTTGGGAAATAAGGAGTCGTTCCTGTGACTGCTTCCCAGGGTGATGCTCCCTTGGGAAGGCTCCATTCAAATCCTTTGCACCCTCACGCACCAGCAGAGAATTCACACCCCTGGTGGATTTGTTCCGCTTCTCACTTCCCATGGGGGTTTCCTCCATCCCTGGCTGAAGGGAAGCCGGGTTTCATCTCAGCTGGATCATTACAATTTCTGACTTCTGTTTCTTGATCTTTTTTCTTTTTTTTTTTTTCCTAGATATATTAGGCCTTGGGAAAAAGAATAAAAAATGCAGCCTTTGGTTGCTGCCTGTATTTTTTAGACACAGTGCCCTGACATTGAGAGCAAACAGTTATTAAATAAACGCATTGTTAGGCATGCTTTTAGTCCTGACACCTCTGGTAAATCTGCATTTATTATTTAGTGAATTAAGTGGTTTTAAATCAAGTTATAATCGGTGCGTGCCCTTGTGCTCGGTATTTTATATCCTCCTGTGCATGCTTTGTTTGCAATTTCTGTACTATTTCTTTAGGTGCATTATATATTTTCCTTGAAATAGCATCACACACTGCTCATGTGGGTCCCCAGCTTCCCAGGAATGCCACTGCCATTAACAGTTTGGTGTCCAGGCCTGTCCCCTGCCCCATCCCTGTCCCCTCCACATCCCCTCCCCTCCAGGTCTATCCCATGAAAAAAGACTTTTGTAAAATCCTCTTTATTGCTGAATTTCATTGGTAGCTGCCCAGTTTGTGGGCTCCCAGCTCAGAAAGATTTTCCTGCAGGAGACAGAGGATGTTCAGGAATGCTCATGGGCCCCAGGATAGGTGACCCCAGGGCTCGTGATGCAAAGGGGAGGTGCCACCTGGCATGAGCCAGCACCAGCCAAGCTGAGCCTGATCTCAGCAGCCCTTTGGGTCTCTCACTCTGCTTTTCTTCTGTTGAGAAGGTGCTGGGGAGCAGAAGCTGAGAGAGATCTGGGTCACTTCAGGCTCAGGTTGGTGTTTTGACCACCTCAGCAGCACCACAAAGGCCATTTGTCACCCTGCCCATGTATGTGAGGTCCCTCCTGCCTCCTCCCTCCTTGGGCTGGAGGTCTTTTCCTCTGCCCCGTGCCCAGCAGTGATGTGGCTTCCTAAGGAAGGGGAATCTCTTGCCTGGGCTCTGTCCCCTCCAAGCCGGAGGGGACAGAGCCCAGGTTTCCTTCAGTTTTCCTGGGAGTATCCACACCTGATCCCGTACCACAAATCCCTTCCATCTGGGAAATAAGGAGCCGTTCCTGTGACTGCTTCCCAGGGTGAGGCTCCCTTGGGAAGGCTGCATTCAAATCCTTTGCACCCTCACGCTCAGCTTCTGCTCCCCAGCACCTTCTCAACAGAAGAAAAGCAGAGTGAGAGACCCAAAGGGCTGCTGAGACCAGGCTCAGCTTGGCTGGTGCTGGCTCATGCCAGGTGGCACCTCCCCTTTGCATCACGAGCCCTGGGGTCACCTATCCTGGGGCCCATGAGCATTCCTGAACATCCTCTGTCTCCTGCAGGAAAATCTTTCTGAGCTGGGAGCCCACAAACTGGGCAGCTGCCAAACTGGGCAGTCCCTCTCCACTGCCCCCCACCTGCCCAGTGTCCCTGGGAAATGCCAAGCACAGTTCAGGAGGGAAGAGCTCCCAGCTGCTCTGTGCTGCCTCCATCCCTGGAGGGAGTCACTCCCCAGGCTCCAGCCACCCCTCATGTCCCACCCCTGTGTCCTACATCCCATGCCCGAGGTCCTCCCCAGTTCAGGCTGGAGCAGCACTTGCACCACCAGTTCCTGCCCAGAGGTCCCCTTCGGCCAGAGCCAAGCGCTGCAGCTCCTGCCATGGCCCTTCCAGCCTGAGATCACCAGGCACCCCTCTCTCCAGGATGTGGGGTGCTCATCTCTCCATGGTGTGGTCACCTCCATCTCTCCATGGTGTGATCATCTCTCCATGGTGTGGTCACCTCCATCTCTCCATGGTGTGATCATCTCTCCATGGTGTGGACCTTCATCTCTCCACGGTGTGGTCACCTCCATTTCTCCACGGTGTGGTCACCTCCATCTCTCCACGGTGTGGTCACCTCCATCTCTCCACGGTGTGGTCACCTTCATCTCTCCATGGTGTGGTCACCTCCATCTCTCCACGGTGTGGTCACCTCCATCTCTCCATGGTGTGGTCACCTCCATCTCTCCACGGTGTGGTCACCTCCATCTCTCCATGGCCTCCTCTGACCTGGAATAGTCAGGACAGAGCCTGGACACATCACCCAGCACGGCACCACCCTCTGTGCCAAGGATCAGGTGTGAGAATCATCTCACCCAACCTTTTGGTGTCCTTAGTGAGCTACCACATCCTGGCCTAGCTGAGCCCTGCTTTACAATGCCACCCATGATGTTGCTTGACTCACAGATGTGCAGAGGAAAGGGCTTGACCCAAACCCCATCATTTTCCAGGGTGATTTCCTGCCAGCCTGGCAGGAAACCCTGCCCTCCCTCCCCTCCTGGGCCATGCCATTGCCCAGGTGCTGTTCTTCCTCCCCCTGGCTGTTGTCCCCTCTGTCACACGTCGCGACACTCAGCTCAGCCCCACCTTGGTCGTGGTCCTGGTGCCTGTGCCCACACACTGCCCCTCCTCATCCTACCATGGGGTTGCTGCATCCCATCCTCCCCCCACGACCTCCCTCCCTCCCTCCCGTCCCCCTCTGTGCCTGTTTTCCCATTTATCTCCTTTGCCTGGTGAATATACATAAATATGAGCAACTGTGTCTGCCAGTGACCTTACCTGCCCTGACTAAATTCATGTAGTGTCTGTGAAGATAATTCGAAAGCCATAAGAAGATAATAAAAAAGGAAAGATAAAAAAAAAAAAAAAAAAAAAAAAAAAAAAAAAAAAAAAAAAAAAATAAAAAAAAAAAAGGGCAAGCATTGTGGTTTGTATTCTCTTATCTAACCTTCTGCAGGCCCTGGGTGGGAGTGCAGTCCCTCACTATTTAAAGGGATGCTGCAGTTGGGAACTGCACGAGGCAGCTGCTCACAGGGAGAGGGATGGCACAGCCACGGGTGCCACCAGAGTCATGGCTGCTCAGGTCCTTGTCCTCTCTGCAGGGCTCACGGTGTCCTTCTGGCTGGGGAGGGGAAATCCTACCGCCAGCAAAATCCCCCCAGAAATATCAGCCTGGCCTGATCATTCCCCCTCCCCAAATCTAAGGGGACATCCCAGCAGGGAAGCCCATGGAGGCAGCAAAGAGGTGTAGGACCCCAGCACAAGCAGCTGTTGCAAAGACTGAGCTTGGAAAGAGAAAAACACATCTCTGGGGGTGATTTTTATGGTTTTTTTCATCTAAAAATCCCGCTGCAGCTGAAGGCAGGAGAGGGCATTGATTGCAGGGACGGAGGGAATTATCACAGGCGTCATCGCAGCGGTGTCATCTCGGAGCAGAAGGGCTTGTCAGATAGACGGGAGCCAAAATGATCCAGGGGAACGAAATACGGCAACCAGACCCCGAGGAGATAAAGCAGCGGGCTGGGGAGAGAAATCCTGAGATTTCCCCAGCTCCAAGGAATGCTGCAGTCTCTGAAATCGCTTCCCCATGGAGTTAAACCTCTGCTGTCCGAGCCGCGCTGCAGCCACGTGCTGGGGCCTGGCTGTGCCCATCCTGCCCTGTCCTTGAAGGCACGAGGCTCACATCAAAACCAACACAAGCAACCCCCAAATCCCTCAGAGCTTTGCCCAAAACCACTCTGGGTTTTCCTCCCCCCCTTAGTTTTGTGGCTTTGCACTGCTGGGATCTAAGCATGATAAGCCAAACCATCACAGAGCTGGGAATAAAAAGCTTTTTGCTGGGAAGAAAAAAAAAAGCGAAACACCTCAGTGTGCAAATAAAAACAGTGGTTAATGGGGTCACCACAGCTCTGGGTTTTGGTCTAGCAGGTCTCAGCCCTCAGGAGCAGAGGGATGCTTGCAGGGAGCCAGGTGCTCATCCTTTTTGGCTCAGACTACGATGCTGAAGCGTCCAGAGCTCCTTGGGTGAAGCCAGTCCCTGGGTGAAGCTTCTCCCTTGTCTGAGCCTGCTGCTGCAAACCCCAGTTCCCAGAGCGAGAGGAGGTGGGGGAGCTTTGTGCTGCTCGCAGCCAGGGCAGCAGGTAGGACCTGATGGAGAAGGGACAGGGACAGCCCCAGGCAGCGAGATGAGGGACACCCGCACGAGGGACACGGGCACATCCCCCCTCCCCGGCGCCCACCCCCCGGACACGGCGGGGCCGTTCTGCCGCCTTTGTTCGGCAGCTCCGGAGTGGTGTCGCCACAAAGGCGGAGGTGAAAGGGGTTAATTCGGGGGACAGAGGTAGGATGTGAAGATGCAGAGCAGGACAATGGGCCGCCTTCCTCTTTTGTCAGCGCGGCCATTGTGCCGCGTGTGAAAAATGAAATCTGTTTCATTTTCCTCCCAGATGCGATCGGGCGCCTCTATTTAGAAGCCATCAAAAAAAGC
>WAAG01033140.1:13339-28273 GCA_013390105.1 Tichodroma muraria
CACAACTGCCTGTATTTATTTATTTATTTATTTATTTATTTATTTATTTATTTATTTATTTGATAACATTAATTTGGATTTAACCCGCTCCCTGCCTCCGGCGCTCAAGTAGCTGAAACAATACTGGAAGTCAGCAGGACGAGGTTTGGGGAAGCACCAGGGGCTGGCAGGAGCAGGCCAGAGAGGTTGGGATGAGCCCACCTCCCAGCTCTCCATGCCCATCCCATGGCCATCACTCTGGATGTCCCACCTTGTCCCCTGCCACACCGCTCAGTCCCCCTCTATTTTTGCAGGTCCGGAGAAGCTGATAATCAATAAATCCCCTTCATCCTTGCGGAAGAAGATGAAAGTGGAAGGAAACCCAGTCCCGCTGCTCTCTCTCCCCCCTCCTATCTCTCCCCAAACCAATCCTGGGTTTGCTACCAACTGAGAAATTTTCACCTCCAGAGAAGGTGTGAAACTTGGCAGTTTTGTTCCCTGCAAAGGGAATTACAGCCCTTGCAGAATGCAAACAAACAAACAAACAAATGCAAATTAACCTGGAAAAGCATGGGGTTTTTTTAAATACACATTTTAACATTTGCCTCAAATTAACAAATCCAGCTGGAAACTCTCAAGTTTTATTTTTTCCCATCCAAATCCACAGCTGGTTGTCCCTTGAGATGCCAGTGTGGGTGCCAGTCACCTGGCAGCAGGGGGGCATTTGGCTGGTGGGCAGAGCAATCCCTGAACCCCAATCTGCTCCAAGAACCAAACCCCCAGGAAAAAAACAGAAGGGACGGTGGGCAGAGCACGGGTAAAGCCAGGCATGCTGGAGAGGGGAGTTGGAGTCACCATCCTGCTGCTGCTGGGAGCTCCCTCCTGCTCACAGCAGCCACCTGAGACCAAATGAACTCACTCCAGCCATGCCAGGGGGCACTGCCAGCTCTCTCCTGCGTCCCTCGGGCTGCCCATCCCCTTTGGCTGGGCATGGCCTGCTGTGGACAGGACCATGGTGGTCATCTCTTCTGCACAGCCACCTTGGCCAGCCCCATCCCTGATTTGGGATCTCCCCCAGCCACTGGGTGATGAGGGACACTGGCTTGGAGTCAGTGCTGGTGGCAGCTCTGGGACGGGCTGGTTTGGTAGCCAGGACACTCCCAAACTCCTTTCAGTAGTCACCACATCAGTGTGGTGATGGGGAGGGAGGGAGGCTCTGTGGGGGTGACAGACATGCCCAGGGCTGCCCAGGAATCCTGGGGGATCCTGTCCAGGGATCCTGGAGCAGAGGACAGGATTTGTCTGCTGCTGGGGCCACTGGGCCTCTCAGCAGCTTCATTCCTAGTCAGGGGACATGTATCCTGCTCCTCATCCCATGCCCAAACACCCTCCCACCCGCGGGCACACTGCAGTCACCGCAGGCAGAGTTTGGGGGCGGAGGGTGACAAGAGGACGTGACTCAGATCCAACTTTTCCCAACCTCCTTCTCCCAGCGACAGCAGGTGGGACTGGAGGGGGGGAGCACAGGTCAGGACCATCCTCCTCCTCTCCTCCTCCCTGGCTCTTTGTGCCAGAGCCGGGCAGATGGGTGTCCCTGCCAGCTCCGTGGCCACAGCCCCCTCCGAGCCCGGCTTCATCTGCCAGCCAATGACCCCGTGCTCCCCTCCACCTCCGCATTGTGTCCCCACACGTGTCCCAGCCTTCTGGCAGCCCCGGGCGGGCTCCATCCCCTCGGCATCCCGGGAGAGGTGGCGGGTGAGACCCCACGGCCGGGGGAAGGCAGGATGGCAACTTGGCAGAGAGACCGTGGGTGTCAGATCACATAAATCAAGCTCCAGAGCCTTCCTATTTAACACACTCTTCCCCTTCGAGTTGTCAGTGAAACCGTTAATTAATTAGCTAATCCCGCAATGAAGTGGATTCTAAATGGATCTCCCCTCCCTTCCCCCCATTTAGGTAATTACTGCTGAGGGAGCTTTTGTCAGAGTAATTTTCCAGCAGGGACAGCCCCGGCTGGCGGAGGGAGATGAATTTAAAGAGGGGGGGTGATAATAATGCAGACGGGGGGATAAAGGAGGGCTCCTCCTGCAGGGCAGCGCACTTTGGAGCCACAGCAGGGCCGGGACACCTCTGTCCCGGCCTCTCCCAGCCAAGGAGGTGACCAGCACAGGACGTGTCCAGCACCCATGCGTGGGAGAGAGTGGGAAAAGGTCGTCCCAACATGCTCCGAGCTGCTCCTGCAGTGGTGCCATAGCACCAGCCCTGCTTCTCTTTGCTCACACACAGGCTCCATCTTCTCCCTGCCTCCCCAGGACATGTGCAGGCTCTGGACAACATCAGAGAGCTCCATCCAAGGCCATTGAGTGGGACTCTGAACAACCTGATCCCCTGGGAGATGCCCCTGCCCATGGCAGAAGGGGTGGAACAAGATGATCTGCAAGGGCCCTTCCAGCCCGAACCCTTCCATGACTTCCTGATCCCTGCAAGGACGGTGGCAAAGCCACGGCAGGGTTCCCACACCAGGTCACACCTGTCACACCAGGTCACACTTTCTGTCCCCCCCTCACCCAGCACCTCCCAGCCACACCTTAAGCATGTCCCCCTCTGGAGAGCTCCCCACAAGAACCTGGGCAGTAGGAACGAAGGAAAAACCCTAAAACCTCCCAGGGGGTTTCTTTTCCAAGCCAAACAAATGGGGATGGGGTTTCCATGGCCGAGCAGAGGAACCAGCCAGGAGGCCTTAGCCCAGCTCCTGTTGGGGCGTTCATTTCAGAGTCAAGGCACCAAAACAGCACTGGCACATCAGGAGCAGCACTTCTCCTTCATATCTTGCTCTTCCCATGCCCCTGCACAGCTCCGAGCCCTTTTTTGTTCCTCCCCATGTCAAGCAAAGTTTCTGAGTGAAGATTTTTCAAAGGCACGCCGGGTTTTAGATCCTCAGCTTCGCGTCCCCGAGTTGTGCTGTGTCCAACAGAGATAGGGCAGGAGTGGTGCCAGCTGCCTGCTGCAGCCCAGCCGCCTTTGAACTGCCGGGCTCGTGCTCCAGATCAAAGGATACTGCTGGAAAATCACAGCTCGCCTCTCATCTGGGTGCAGAGAAATCTCTGGGTGCTGACAAATCCCAGTGCAGCCACAAAGCTGCAAATCCGCCCTCCCCCAGCCCATTCCCGACCTCCAGGCACCAGGGGAGGTCTGATAGGTGGCAGAAATAGGAATTTTGGGGATTTCTCCCTCATCCTAAAAGTCTCCCTGGAGTATTTCTACGTGGTGAGCTGAGGAAAAAGGGTGAGAGCCCCTTCCAGTGGGTACCAGAGCTTCCAAGGAGAGTTTGCTCCTCACTACAGGAAAATCTGTTCACTGAAGGAAGGTTGCTCTAATTTAACAGGTGCCTGCAGCCTGTCTGTAGGGCAAACATTCCCATCTCTTCAAGAGGTTCCCTGAGCAGCCAGCCTGCACCTGGCAAAGAGAGTCACGATTTCCGTCCTTTCCCACATACTAATTTCCCCTGGGACACAGAGCAGCCACGTCTCCTTTTGGAAGCTCGCTTTATCCTACCAGGCTCCTAGAAAAACCTAATTACTACCCCAAATGACCTGAGAGAAGCATAGGTGGTGAAGGCAGAACTCCTCTTTCTGACTCTGGGGGTGCAATCAATGGGGTGGTGCAGCTAAAAGTGTTTTAATACCCTATTTTCCTAAGGTTATCCCCAAATACAGCTGGGGGGAAACAGGGATGCAGCTCTGCACCTTGTCATGGCTTAGTTCTGCTGGTGGTGCAGGACTTCCCACTCCCATCCTCTCATATGGTTTCTACTTCTCCAGCTGCCTGCAAAGTCTGGCAGGGGCAGCTCTTGGTTTTTTTCCTAACAAGAAATAAATTAAACGTCAACATTTCACTCTAAAAACCAAAAATAAAATTAAAGAAAACATGCCAGGACAGCCTGGAGAAATGCTGGAGGTAACCTGGGCACAGGACCAGCTCTGGGGCACTCTGGTCCAGCAGTGGTGAGGACCCAGAGGTGCCTGGGAGGGGATCATGAGGCTCTGCTAAGAGCATGGCAGATCTTTTATAAGTTGCCGTGGAAAATTTGGGTGTTTTCAGAGTTAAGGCCAGCACATCTGAGAGGCTGAGCAGGACACGGTGGGGTGCTGGCTCAGATTCGGGCTGTAAAATCAAAAAACTGAAACAAGGCAAGGGCCTAACACTGCACTCAAGGGATGCTGTCCTGGGCAAGCGGCGTGGATGAGACGGTGTGAGGGGCTCTGCTGACTCCTGACGGGAAACCAAGCCCGAGACCTCACCCAAAACCCTGCAGCTGGGCCAGAAGCGCGTCTGTGGGAGCTCTGCTCCCACCAGGACAGCAGGGGGAGAGTGCAAAGCATCCCAGCCCAGTTCTGCATCCTTCAGCCACAGTGCCAGAGGCTGTGACTGGCTCCAACCTGCGCCTCCCCTCTCACTCCTGACAGAACCGAGGGCGCTCAGCTGGAAAATTAAGACCCAGGGTTGAACCCGGAGGGGCATTAGGAGCCAGCAGAGAGGCAGAGCAGCCGGGAGCTGCTCTGCGGCGTGGCTCCCGAGGCTGTCCCTGCCGCGGCGGCAGCCCGCTGTCCCGGCCCCGCGCTCCGGCCGAGCAGCGCCGGCAGCCCCGGCGGTGCGGGCGCGCTCCCGCCCTGCCCGCCCCCGGGCAGCTGCCGCGGGCAGAGCCCCAAGGTCAGCTAAGTGTTTAATGGGCCTCCTGCGAGGAGCTGTGATGAAAGGCGGGCGGCGGAGGAGGCGAGAAGGGAGCATATGTCACCGCCTGGGCGCCGGCGCTGGTTTCAGCGACGCAGGGATGCTTCCCGTGCTCCCCATTGCTTTCCCGAAGCCCTCTCCCTTTCCAGCGGCGCGGCAGGGACTGCTGTGGCCTTTGGCACCCGCGTGGCTGTGACTCGAGTGGGGGTGACAGACGCCTGGGTGCCCAGGGCACGAGGTCCTGCCAGGACAAAGGAACTGCTGCTCTCCAAACAGCTACGACCACACGGCCGAGCAAACCCGAACCAGGTTTGGTCCTGGCTCTGACTGGGGCCTGCCTGGGCTAATTTAGACCTAAGGCTGAGCAGGAGAAGGGGAAGGTCTGTGCACGTTTACAGCACTGTGGTCAGGAGAAACACAGTGAGAACACAGCACCTGGACCATTGTGATCCTTCACATTCCTTGTCCAAGCACAGCTGGAGCCAGGCAGCCCTGACACCTCACCACAGTGCTGTGGCACTGGCAAAACTCGTTTCCAAGCCACAAACAGCAATTAGTGACCAGCTAGTTTAATGGTTGGACTTGGTGATCTTAGAGGGCTTTTCCAACCCTAAAGATTCTCTGATTTTGGCAGAAGAGCCTCACCACCATCCCAAAATGAAAAGGATGTCACACTCTGACTCAAGCTCAACATTTTGCTGAAGCATTTTGGCATCTGTGTCCCCTGTTAAATATATTTGATTTCAATACCGTTACCTCTTCATTACCATAACTATTACACTCTGTAGTGCCTCCACACAGCTACTGGTGACTCTTCTGTATAAAACAATGTTTGGATCAGTTTGGTGATTTCAGGTTGGTTTCCTGTGTCTGGCAGTTTGATAACTCCAAACAGCCACACTTTTAACCTTTTTTCTTACTGACCTCCCAGTCAAGCAAGAAAACCTTTTCCCACTGCTGCAGTCAAAGGCTCGGGGTTGTGGCCTTACCAGGGCCACTGGTTACAAAGAACCATCCAAATAAAAAAAAGGCTTCTGAGCCCAATCAGAGCTGAAGTCCCAGCCACTCCTTTGCAAAACCTCTTGTCTTTCTCCAAAGGGGAAAAGGNACCGAGGGCGCTCAGCTGGAAAATTAAGACCCAGGGTTGAACCCGGAGGGGCATTAGGAGCCAGCAGAGAGGCAGAGCAGCCGGGAGCTGCTCTGCGGCGTGGCTCCCGAGGCTGTCCCTGCCGCGGCGGCAGCCCGCTGTCCCGGCCCCGCGCTCCGGCCGAGCAGCGCCGGCAGCCCCGGCGGTGCGGGCGCGCTCCCGCCCTGCCCGCCCCCGGGCAGCTGCCGCGGGCAGAGCCCCAAGGTCAGCTAAGTGTTTAATGGGCCTCCTGCGAGGAGCTGTGATGAAAGGCGGGCGGCGGAGGAGGCGAGAAGGGAGCATATGTCACCGCCTGGGCGCCGGCGCTGGTTTCAGCGACGCAGGGATGCTTCCCGTGCTCCCCATTGCTTTCCCGAAGCCCTCTCCCTTTCCAGCGGCGCGGCAGGGACTGCTGTGGCCTTTGGCACCCGCGTGGCTGTGACTCGAGTGGGGGTGACAGACGCCTGGGTGCCCAGGGCACGAGGTCCTGCCAGGACAAAGGAACTGCTGCTCTCCAAACAGCTACGACCACACGGCCGAGCAAACCCGAACCAGGTTTGGTCCTGGCTCTGACTGGGGCCTGCCTGGGCTAATTTAGACCTAAGGCTGAGCAGGAGAAGGGGAAGGTCTGTGCACGTTTACAGCACTGTGGTCAGGAGAAACACAGTGAGAACACAGCACCTGGACCATTGTGATCCTTCACATTCCTTGTCCAAGCACAGCTGGAGCCAGGCAGCCCTGACACCTCACCACAGTGCTGTGGCACTGGCAAAACTCGTTTCCAAGCCACAAACAGCAATTAGTGACCAGCTAGTTTAATGGTTGGACTTGGTGATCTTAGAGGGCTTTTCCAACCCTAAAGATTCTCTGATTTTGGCAGAAGAGCCTCACCACCATCCCAAAATGAAAAGGATGTCACACTCTGACTCAAGCTCAACATTTTGCTGAAGCATTTTGGCATCTGTGTCCCCTGTTAAATATATTTGATTTCAATACCGTTACCTCTTCATTACCATAACTATTACACTCTGTAGTGCCTCCACACAGCTACTGGTGACTCTTCTGTATAAAACAATGTTTGGATCAGTTTGGTGATTTCAGGTTGGTTTCCTGTGTCTGGCAGTTTGATAACTCCAAACAGCCACACTTTTAACCTTTTTTCTTACTGACCTCCCAGTCAAGCAAGAAAACCTTTTCCCACTGCTGCAGTCAAAGGCTCGGGGTTGTGGCCTTACCAGGGCCACTGGTTACAAAGAACCATCCAAATAAAAAAAAGGCTTCTGAGCCCAATCAGAGCTGAAGTCCCAGCCACTCCTTTGCAAAACCTCTTGTCTTTCTCCAAAGGGGAAAAGGAGCCATCTCTGCCTCTGTCCCACACCAGCTTTCCCTCCTCCAGCCCTTTATAACCTGGCTCAAGACCCTGCTCATGACCAAACCCACACGGAATCAGGGTTGTGCCCACCCCGATCAGCTGCCTGGAGCCTGTTGCCTGGGCAGGGGTGACATCCCAGAAAAACACCGTCCAGGCTTGTGTTTCCCACGTTTGTGAGGGCTGGCAGCAGAGGAGAGCCTGGCTGCAGGGGAGGCTGCTCCGTCCTCTGCCCAGCGTGTGCACCTCGGCCTGATTTCACACAGCTCCCAGATTNGAAAGGAAGAGCAGGGGAAGTGGGGAAGAGCAGAGGGCTGGTGCTGAGCTGCACATCTGGGGTGAAGCAGCAGGGAGAGGAGGCCTTTGGGGACGTGGGATGTGAGGTTTGCTTTTGCAGACTGAATCAAATGTTGGGAAGCTGGTGAATTAGCTCTGTTTGCTGAGCAAACGCTGCCAGGGAGGGATAGGCAGAGCAGGAGTGTTTAAGCACACAGTCCTTTATTTGCTAGCAAACATCTCCAGCTCCTCCTCTCCCTCCCCTGCTCCTCTGCACGCCTTCCCCAGCTTGTGCTCCAAAGAGGCTGCATGACGCCTTCCAAGAGGAGGAGGGGGAGATCTCCCAGGAGAAGCATTTTCTCTCACCAAGGCACCTGCACCAGAGCAGCCAAGAGCAGAGTGGTGGCCCGGGGTCGGGATATTTTGTCCAAAATAAATGATTAAATGCACTCGTGTTCAGCATGACTTCTTTGGGCTTTGTTTTCCACCTCAAAGGAGGGCTGAGCTCTGGATGGAGACACTGAGGGTGCTGCAGGACACCAGGCAGCCACAGGGACTTGGGTGAAGCTGGCACCACTAAAGACTCGGGGCTCAGCTGCAGAGCAGAATTGCTCCTTGACAGTCAAGACTGGATGGGGATTTTGGCCTCCATGGGCTCTTTGGGTTCTGATGCTGATCTCAAATCCCTCTCCCAGCTGCAGTTCCACTGATATGGAAGAAGTAACTGAGCCTGTTCTGGAGCTGCTGTGGGAATATGCCCTTGTCCCTTGGCTGGAAGCAGCTGTGCCAAACTGAAGTGCCAGGTCCTCCCTTGTGCTGGGCCCATGCCCAGGTACAAGATGAGAAATGTCATCTCTGTCACTGGGACTGTGATGATTTGGGTGATTTGGGTGTTTTCAGAGTTAAGGCCAGCACATCTGAGTCTGCAGCTCACATCTGAGTCTCCAGGTGAGGGTGGAGCTGCAAAAGAAGAATCTGGAGGAAGAGGTGAAGGCGCCAGAGAGGTGAATTTTACCTCACGGCCAGGGGTTGTTCAAATCACAGGGAGCTGCCAAAAGTGTTTTCTCTTGAGATGTTTGTCATTTCAGCTGCTCTGGAGTGCCTGCACACCGAGTGTGATCTTCACCCAGCCCTGTCTGGGCACCACCAGCCCCTCATTTGTGTGCACAGAGCTGAGCCTGCACCTGATGGGCTGAGCAGCACCAGTGGGAGCTCCAGAGTGACCCTCAGCACATCCCTGACAGGCATTTGTCCTGCTGCCTGGGACTTCAGATGGGTTTTCCTCAAGGAAGAGGAGAAAAGATGGAACCTATGCTGTCCATCACTTTCTGGCTCCTGAGCAAGCCCAGACATATCTCTGGAAATTCTGGCTGGAAAACTTGGCTGCCTGTCCACCCTGAACTTCCTCCCAGTCACCTGTTGACGTCCCACATCCCTCTGCTCCTGGGTGTTCCTAGACCTCCTCCCACATTCCTCAGGCCTCCCCACCACGCTCTGGCCTGCTCCAGCCTCTGGCCAGCAAACACGTGGCACAAATCATCCTCCAGCTCCTGCAAAAATGCTGGGGCCGGTTGCCACCTCCATTCATAAAACATCCCCCCCCTGCCAGCAACTGCTGGACCAGCTTTTATGGAACAATCTTAATGTTCACTCACCCTTCGAGGGCCAGGTGCTTGGACAGCAGCTGTGCTCCACACGCTGCTGCCTGAATGACTCCTGGCTCGTCAGGAGCGAATCATTCATTATTAAACTGCTCATGTGCTCGGCCTGAGGCTTAATCCAGTGCCACCACTGTGGATGCAGGAGAGATCCAGCCATGTGGAAAAGCAGGGACACCCTTTGTGCCTGCCTCTGTCAGCAGTGGCACTGCCCTTCGTGGTGCTGGTGGTGGTGGTGGCAGCTGCGATGTGCCTCCAAGGAAAAGCTGTGCCCTGGCACCTCCCGTGGCACCCCCGAGGAGGGGCATTAGAAATGAAAATACACCAAATGAGGCTTTCTCGAGGTGTAGATTGTTGGTGCTGACGTATCTTCGCTGCAAAAGGGGAGCAGTGCTGGTTTACACCACCCGGCAGCTCGGCCCAGCGTTGGGAGACTTGTCTGGGATTAGTGGGAGAAATTGCTGGGGAGGGGAAGAGTCTCATTACCCTGTCCTGGCTAATGCCTTGCTTTTCCTCTGGTGCATGTTGTTGTTGGGAGCTGGATCTAATTAGTCATTGCAGGAAATGCCCCGGCTTCTCCCATCCCCTCCTGCTCGGAGGGGAAGGGGGGAGTTAATCCAGGCCGACGTGGGAACAAACCCTCTTGTGAAAGCAGGTCCTGATCCCATAATTTGTTCTGCAAAGGAGCACGTGCCCAGGCACACCAAACCATGCCAGAAGACTTGGACAGTGCACCTGAGCTCCCTCACCAAAAAACCACCCGGCAGTGCTCTGACTGTCCCCGGCAGCACCAGCAGCAGCCACCCACACTCTGAGAGGGCAAAAAGGAGCAGGGAGAAAGAGTCCTCCCTGTGCCTCATCACTGCTCGTGGCAGGGGAAGGGGCATCAGGAACCTTCTGACCCCCAGGCACAGGGCAGCTCAAAGCACCATCCTACAACAGTCCCAGGCACAGCCAGGGCACGAACCAGACCCAGGCTCTACCCAGGGGCAGGGGAGAAGCTGCTTACGGTAGGTCCAAGGTCCGTGCAGGAGGAAGAACCAGAGACAGGCAGACCTGCAACACGGTCCAGGGAGGAAACAAAGGCACAGGGACATCCTTAAGTAGAGCTCCTGGGCCGTGGGCACAGGTGGGTGACCCCACTGGGGCTGGCTGGGGCAAGGAAGGGTAGGCAGTGCTCTCAGGGCCCTGATGAGGCTCATCTCTGCATCCCCATTCCCACCCCATCAGGTAGCAACTCAACAAAGGCATGACCCCCACCATGAGATCTTTCCATTTAGGTACCTGGCCTTGCCCCCTTTTCTTTTCCTACAGGGCAACACATTGAAGGGGTTTGGCCTTTCAGGGCAGAGGGCTTGGCTTGCAGGGAGAGCTCAACTCTGCCATGTAGCCCACGGTGATATGGGCACGTGGAGCTGCTGCTCTGCAGGTACCTCTGGTTCCTTGTGGGGGTGACATCCCTGCGGGCAGGATCCCAGCCCACGGACCATGGCGATCACTCCAGGTCTCTCTACCCGAGCCCTCACTGTGTTTATTAGTTGGCTGGGACTAATTAGCTAAAACCCCTGACTCCATTCAATGTTGGAGCCGTGTCTCCAGGCTGAGCTGTCCAGCTGAGCTGTGACAACAGACACTGGTGTGCTTTAACTCACACAGCTGCTGAGCATGGCCAGTTTAGCTCAAAATATCGTGGTGGTGGTCAGTGCTCAGCCAGCCCGAGGAGCTCCTCCCTGTGAGGATGGCTTTGATTCAGTGCAATGCATTCAGCAATACAGGCAAGCCCAAGGCTCTGATTTACTCCGAGGTCAAAAGGTGGGACAGGAGAAGAGGAAGGAATTTATCACCTCCTGCTGCAGAACCAGCACTGGGAAATCTCTCCCTGTGCTCCATCATCTGCACTGCGCACCTGGACATAAAGGCACACCTCCCTTTCTCTAGTGGAGCAATGACCTCCAGGACCAGGGCACAGCAGACACGTGTTTTGGTGGCCTAACACCTTTACAGGCCACTGAAACATGGAATCATGGAATGGTTGGGGTTGGAACAGATCCTAAAGCTCACCCAGTTCCAAACTCTTACCACAGACAGGGAAACCTCCCTCCAGGTCAGGTTGCTCAGAGCCCCACCCAGCCTGGCCTTGTCAGTCTGCTCTTCTTCCTCTCCCTGTGCCTTCTCCAGGCTTTCCTGGTGCCTCCACCAGTCCCAGCTTCCCAGGCAGAGCTGGAAGAAGGGAGCAGTGACTGGAAGGTGAGCAGGGACATTGCAGCTCAGAGAATTCCTCCACAAACACCAGGGTTGGTCCAAATGTTTTTGCTGCTGGCTGGCTGTTTGCAGATCTAGTGCCAGTTTAGAGCATTGGTTTTCACCAGACTCAAGTACAACTCAGAGAGAAACCAACTGGGAGTGGCTTGTACATTCCACTGTCCCTGGAAAGCAGTGCTGGAGCTCATGCCCACTGGTGGATGTGTCAATCCCTTCCCCTGTTCAGGCTTTCTGACTCCAGGAAAGCCAGCTGGGTCTGGACCATGCTGGCAGCAGGAGCATCCACAATCCCTGAGCAGAGCCGTGTGCCAGGACGGGGGACTGCTCCTTCTGCAGAGAGCTCAGCCTGGTCACTTCTCTTACCAGCTACTGAAGGCTGATAACCAGTGACCTCAACCAGCTGGGAGATCTTGGAGATCACACCTGAGGCTTCCGTGGATAAACCCCTATGGGGTGAAAGGGTGAATGGCAGCAGATTCAATGTTTGCTGTTCTTGTTTCCAGCCATGAAGCTGAGCAGCTGCCTGAGCTTCTGGGGCTGAATCATGGGCAAACGAGCCCTTCTGATCCCACAGAGTTGGTGACTGAGAGCCTGGGCAGGTACTCCCACCCCTGAGCTGGCAGCACCTTCCCCTGAGCTTCCCTGAAGCAGAGGGTGCTTCACAGCCTGCTGCTCAGAGATGTTCCCCCTGCAGGCAAGCCTCTCCTGGATAAATGTGGCAGAAACCAACCTCTTCCTCAGAGTCCGGTGGCTGGAGGGGCTTCTGCTCTGCTGGCCTTTGTACCTGTGCAGGTACACCCGCCCCAGGTCTGTGGTGGAGTCTCCAGCCCTTCCTTGTATCCTGGGGATGCTTTCCAGCTCCAGCAGCCCTTGGGGGTGAGGTCTGCCTGCACCCTCCAAGGCTGGCTGGCTCCCCAGCCCTTCCCTCCTGAAGGATTTTGCCACATGCCCTACACCTGGAGCTGAACAGACCGTGAATAAAGCTTCCTGGGATCAAAACCCACATCAAAAAAAAAAGTCAGGGAGAGCCCCCAAAGCCCTCCAGGGTGGCTCAGGTGTGTCCAGCTGCACGTGTGTGCACCCACCCACACCGCTCCCCAGCTCCTCTCCCTCCTCCTGCTCCTTCTCCCTCTTTCATCCTTCTGAAAGGAAACCTGATGGTTTCTGGGCTTTGTTGGTGGTTAGGAGGACACGGGATAAAGAGTCTGAGAAAGTGAAAGAAGAGGGTGCACGGGGCTGCAGGAGGAGAAGGAGGGCAGAGCAGGAGAAGGAGGGATTCTCGGTATCTACAAGGGAATTAAGGCGCTTTTACCAGAGTGAAGAAATCAGCTAAAGAATGGCAGGCGAACAAAAGCAGCAAGGCTATGGACAAGTCGCTCTGAATAGATCCAGATCCCCTTAAGTTTGTAACACCCCCTACACACTTCTTTTTTCCCCTTCCCCCCCCCTTAAGCCTTTGCTCCTCACTCCTTCCAAGAACAAATGCAGAGCAAGGGGAAAGAAAAAAAAAAAAAACCACACCACCACAAGGGAGGGATGGAAGAAAGCTAAAAAAAAAAAATCAAATAAAATAAAAGGTAATCCTCAGCCACTTTGCCCCTCTGGGGGCTGCTCTGGGCCAGATTAAAGGTCCGGTGCGAAACCATTCTGCTATTCAGATGCGATAAGCAGGATTTACAAGCAAAGAGAAAGAGAGAAAAGAATGGGCGAGAGGAGAAAAGGAGAATTATTTGTGTCTCTTAATACTTGTTAAGCACTTCTCTTTTGCTAGACCAGACAAGACACAGCTATGCTCAAAGTCCTGCACAATCCTGCCCGCTTGTCCAGCACCCCCCTCTCCCTCCCTCCTTTCCCTCCCTCCCTGCCCTCCACTTTCTTTGCTCTCCCCCTACCCCCCCTCCGAAGCAAGCAGGCAACACTTTGTTGCTACTGAGCTGAAATTGGTCTCCTCTCCGAGCGGCACACAAAGAGAATGGCAATTAACCTTCCTGTTCCCTGGTGACAGCGATCTAATCAGGGCTGGCCCAGGCACTGGCAGCGCCTTTGTGCGGGGCGGGAGCGCGGGGAGGGGGCTCCGGGGCACGGGCTGGGCGCTCCGTGCGCTGCCAGCTTGCGTTGTTCCAGGCCTGCGCTGGAAGAGAAGGATCCAGCACCTGGTGGCTGCTGCGGGTGTGAATGGGGATCGGCAAACCTCCCTGAGAAACGAGGCCCTTTGCTTTCCTGTACCTGTTGGAGCGGGCAACAAACGCGCTCCAAAGGCTGGAGCAGCTCTGCCACGGAAAATTCCGACAGAACTGGGGTTGTTCAGCCTGGAGAAGAAAAGGAGACCCCAGTGCCTGGAGGGGCTCCGAGAGAACAAACTTCTTGTCAGGGCTTACAGCAACAGGACGAGGGGTCAAGGTTTGAAACTAAACGAAGGGAGATTTGGGAGATATAAGGAGGAATTTTTTTAAGCTGAGGGTGATGAAGTGCTGGAGGGGTGGCAGATGCTCCATCCCTGCAAACACTCAAAGCCACGTTAGATGGGGCTCTCAGCAGCCTGATGGTTGCTCTAGGTGGCTTTCAAAGGACGCTTCCAACCCAAACCACTCCTTGATTCCATGAGATTCCGGCCCAGTGCAGCCCTGGCCCAGGTTGCCCTAATTGCTGGTGGCCCTCTGGAGGCAGAGGCAGCAGCAGCACGAGGCTACGAAGGCACTGCAGGAGGTGTCTGGGAGTGACCTGGTGGAACCCCCAGGTAGAGCCAGGACCATCCTGTGGAGCTGAACGGTCCAGGCAGTCCTTAGGTCCAAAACCGAAGTGTTTAGCCTCTCCTCAGTACTGCTGCTCATGGAGGAGGAATCAATCCTCGCTGCTTCTTCCTCTTCCTGGGAACTGGATGATGGGAGAACGATCCCTGTGGGAGGAAGGAGGGAAAGGCCAGCCCAGCCTCCTATCACCAGCACCAGCTTCTTCTCTGGTAAGGAATTTCTGAGGAATGATGAGCTTCTTCCTCTGGATGAGGAAGGCACTTGTGGTGCTTCACAGCCAAGAACTACATGCTGACATCTGCAAACAAAATCCTTGGGTTTAAAATTTCTATAGAAGCTTTTGCCTTTCCTTTCCTTTCCTTTTTTTGTTTTAAAGTGGAAAATAGGGTTGTTCGAAAAGCCACAACCATCCTTTATAAAAGAGCCACTATTCACCAGTGACACTTTTCAGCAAGACTCCTCCACTCCATAATTTTCCATTTTTGTGAGGATTGGGGATGAGGAACAGCCAGTGCATTACTGTAAGACCAAGATGTAAGTGCTGGGTTTGTGCTGCATTTGAGGGAGAAAACATGAACCTCCTGAAGGTCAGTCAAAAACGGAGAAATATTTTTTCAAACCTTTGAAAAATCCCTCTACTGACCAGTTCTTTAACTGTGACAATGAGTGAGGCAGAGGTCTCAGAATCAGCCTTTTGCTTTCTGATTAGCCTTACCTTAGATCCCAAAGCAAAGCAGGAAAATGATAGTGAATTGTCCTCTTGCAGACAAAAAAAAAAAAAAA
>WAAG01033140.1:33603-61910 GCA_013390105.1 Tichodroma muraria
AAATTCCCAGCACAGCCGGGCTCCGTGCGAGCTCTATTTCCCACTGTATTTCCCCATGCATGGGCTGGGACAGCCTGGGCTCTCCAGCCAGTAATTCGCTGATTGGAAAATGTTCCAGGGCAGGGGCTGAGGAGGGAGAGGCAGGAGCAGGGAGCCAAGGGGAGGGGGGGCCAGGAGGGATGAGATGGGAGTTCTCAAACTGCGAGCCCTAATACCAAGCATGTGGCCATATATTATTTTAATAAAGCCAGCACATCCTGCACTCACGACAGCTGCTCTTCCCTTTCTCTCATCCTGTGAATCTCATTTATTCCTCATTAGCAAAATCACCTGTTTGTCAAATAGGGACAGAGCTGTAAGACATTAAATTGTGTGAGGGCTGCCGGGGGCCTGGGGAGCGCAGGGAAGAGCGGGAGGAGGAGATCCTGTGCACAGATTGAAGCCAGGACTGCACGAAGATCTCTTGAAGGTTGAGATGGAAACGAGGATTTGAGGAAGTGGATTATCCAGCAGCTTCAAGCACTCTCATTTTCTTTTCCCTCTGCCTGTTCTCGGCACCCTGGGGAGTGATGCTGTGCCCAGCACCTGTGTGCAGGGGGGGTTCAGGTGCACCCACTCCGTGCTCACCCATCACCTCTTGAGCAGCAAACAATTTAAATCCATGGTCACCCGCCA
The DNA here is from genome assembly GCA_013390105.1 of Tichodroma muraria. Classification (NCBI taxonomy): domain Eukaryota; kingdom Metazoa; phylum Chordata; class Aves; order Passeriformes; family Sittidae; genus Tichodroma; species Tichodroma muraria. The sequence goes on from WAAG01033140.1 coordinate 34,279, forward strand.
GCAAACAATTTTCCCTTTCGGAAGAGGCCAGGTACAAAATTTCTGAATCACCATTATTGGTCTGGGTTTTCTCTAAATTGAGCAAAGGCACTGGTGGGACCAACCTGTTCTCTCCGAGTACCGGGGTTTTGATGAATCAGGATTTTCCACTAACATTATAAAAAAAGTCCCTGGACTGCACTAAATTAAGTGTCTGTCTCCCCCCCCCCAGCCTGGCAAAGGAGCCTTTTTCTGCTGGTTTTGCAGCTTACTCGCTGCTTTTCCTAATGCCAGCCCCAGCTTTTCGCTTTATCAGTTGAGTGACACGAGGAGAAACAGCTGGCTGCAAACCAAGCTTTCTGGTTTGCTGAAATTCTCCGTGTTTTGGGGAGATTTGGAGGTTTTGGTTCAAATTGGATCCCACCCAACCATGTGTGTGGGAAAGATACCGGGAGAAACTTGGGGAGAACAGGGAGATCTCAGATCCCAGCCCTCCTGCCTGATTTGGGTGCTCCTGGGGCCTCCTTGCCAAATGCCAGGGGGGAAAGCCTGGACGGCAGCTCCTGTGACTGCAGCCTCCTCAGGAAAACCTGAAACTCCACATTTTCCCCAGGAGGCTCTGTTGCAGTTTGGAAAACTCCAGCTGGCGTGGGAGGGTTTGATCCCAGCACCGAGATGAGTTCAGGGATGTGCCGAGGGAAGCTGTGACCTGCTCTGCAGCCAAGGGCTGGCCAGGGGGACATCTGCTAATGCCAGTCCTCTGTCCCCAGGTGAGGTGGGCAGGATCTGCAGTGGGCGTCACCAGCTCTCAGGATGGTCACTTTTAAACTTGAGGGGAAATAGGGATTAGGAGATGAAGGAGAGGGCATTGTCTGTGCACCGTTTTTCTACTTTTTTTTGTGTACTACTCTCCTTGCTCCTCTTCCTTTATTTTTTTCTCTTGTTCTGACCATCCCTCCATCCTCTCCTCCTTATCATCATTTTTTTCCCACATTTCCCTTCCCCAGCACACTTTCCTCTACTTCCTCCCCATTTTCCACCCCTTTCCCCATCCAGCTTCTCTCCTCACCTCTTCATCTTCCCCCTGCTGTCAAATCCTTTCTCTTGACCCTCTGCACATCTCCCCGTCTCTAGCTCACAACCTCTTTCCATCTTGGGGGACATGTGTGGGGACACCCAGTGTCCCAGCCTGGTGGCCCACATGTCCTGGAACCTCAAGCCCAGCTCACTCCACATCTCAGTCCTTTGGGGGACACTTCGTGAGCCACCTCCAGGCTGCCTGCAGGACTGGGGTGACAATAGTGGCTCCTCCCAGCTGCCTTTAACGCACCTGCCTGGCTCCTCTCCAGAGGAGAGCAGGAAAGGCAGAACCTGCCTGTGCAGGGGGCAGGAATCCAGAGGTGGATGCGCTGCCTCATGTCCAGAGGGATCATCCCACAACCCCCATCCCCTCCAGCCACTTTGCCCCGGGTGCCAGCGATGTCCCTGCTCTGCAGAGCAGCCNTCATCAGGCCTAGCGAGGTCTTCTCCCACTTATGCAGCTCATGAATATTTAACAGCATCTGCTCTGGAGGCGATAAAGCCTACCAATCCTTGACAAATATGGCCTAATCTTTTCAATTTCGGGGTGCAAATATTCCTTCAGAGTCCTGTTTGTCACCTAGATTAATGACTCTGGCTCCCATAAGCCTTTGGTGCTAATTCAAGTGGTGGCTGCGCGGCCGGCGCATGGCGAGGGATGCTGGGACACATCTGAAGGAGAGATTACTCACTCGAGGGCCCTTCGCTGCAGGGTTTTGTTCCTCCGGTGCCAGTGGGGACCGGGAGGGGGGTCTGGGTGTTTGTTTGTTTGTTCCTCTTCGTTGCTCCTGAACATCCATCCCGGATCCGGTGCGGTCGAGGGGGGAAGGGGGGTGGCTCCCCAATTCCTGCAGCTTTTCCCCCGTGGGGGGATGTGGCAGGAGAGCTGGGCTTTGCCTCCGCTGCTGGCTCCTCGTTTTGTGAGACCTGCCGCAAACAGCGGCTCCCAGGGAGTGAAGGCGCCAGGACTCGGCTCCGAGTGAAGCTCCATCCCAGGGAGCGTGTGTCGGCTGAGACCTGCGGAACAGCAGCCGGAGGAGACAGGGGAGTCCCTCCGGCCCGGGGCGGGACCCCTCCTCCCACCGTGTGCCTGCCCGGTGGGGCCGGGCAGTGCTCGGCTCTCGGACGCTGTCCCCAGGTTTGGCCGGGGTCTGGCTGGCGCTGGAGCTGTCAGAGCCGCAGCCATCCCCAGGCCGGCACCCAGCAGGAGCCCGGGCACCTCCGGGCGCCCCAGACCGGCTGCCGGCGTTCATTCGTTCCCTGATCACGGGAGAAAAGTACCGAGGGGAGCGAGCAGCGCTGGGTGGGAGGGGCTGGAAATCAATGCCGGAGCTGATCGGTGCTATTGACAACTTCGCTGAGGCGCTGGTGGCTCCCATTCCCTGTCCCCGTGCCCGCAGGGGCTGTCCCCATCACCGGGGCTGCCGCAGGGACGCGCCCAGCCCGGCTCAGCACAGCCGAGCATCAGCAAAGGCATTAACGGCGGCCAGAAATCGAAGATTTGTTATTATCCAGCAGGGGAACAATGGCCTGGCTGGCAGTATCCATCACCACTCCGGCCCTCGGGGCCGGGAATACGTTGAGATTGCAGATTATTTATTTATACTGAGGACATGGGGGATACTGGTGGCACAGGGGAAGGAGTTTCCTCCTCTGTGCTCCACCCAGATTTGTCCAAAGGTCCTGGGGATGGCCTGACTGAGGGCAGATCGAGGTGCTGGGGTTTGGAGTATCCTTCAGGGCGAAGAGGGGAAAGGAATGTTGGGATCTACAGGAAATTTGCAGGTGAAACTCCCAGCACCATCAATTTGTGTCACAAGGAAGCTTCTTGGGATGGGAGACTCTTGGAAAGAAGGTCCAGAGAAACCTCTGGTCCTCTTGATGGAAAATTATTTATTAAATTCTGTCTAATGGGAGGGTCTAAGAAGGTCCAGTCTGAAGGGTGCAAAACCTTTAAGGTTCTTGTAAATATCTTTTTTTTTGGCTCTGAATAGAAGTGTTGGTAAGGGTAGGACAGCCCTAAGCTGAGGGCTCAGCTCTGCCCTGGGGAGCTGATGTTCCCCTGAGAAATGACCTGACTCGGGTGGAAGAATGAAGAGATGAAGAGATTGAACCAAACCTTTTGTGCGATGACGGCAGCAATCCTGGGTGCACACAGGGAAATGAGTAAAACGTCCTTGCTGCTGCTAGATGGGAAAAACTTCCACCTGATACAGGGAACTGCAGAGCACGGTGAATATTTACAGCTCATGAGCAGGAGGGCTTTATTTTTAGTTTTGTTTTACATTTCTGTAGCAGAAAATGCTTCCTCAGCCAGAGAAAAACACAATTGTGGATAACATGATAGTGTGAAAGCATCCTTTTTTTTTTTTTTTTTTTTGGCAAGCAATGATCAGAAAAAATGCTGCTTTTCCACTAGTTAGAAACAGAAAGAAAACTTCTGAACAAAGCAAAAGAAAATTTCCGGGTTTGCTTCCTCCTCAGAATACTTTGGGAGAAAGAAACCCTACAAGCCCGGTTTCCCAGCTCAGCTCCTCATCTGGGCTTCACAACCGATGGTCAACGCAGTTCTTGGTTTTCCCTCGGCTGATCCCACACCTGCTACCGATGGGGGCTCCATGCTGGCAATTCAGGGCGGCGTTTGCAGCCCCAGCTCGTGGGGGTCGAGCTCCCCAAACCCCCCCGAGTGCCCACCCCAAGGGCCGGGAGGGAGGTGCAGCCACCCCGGCTCCCAGCACAGCCAAATCCCAGGGACTCGATGGAGTTTGGGATCGAACTGGGAGGGATGGGGAGCCACCAGGCCAGCCCCAGCAGCTCCAAGGAAAGTTGAAAAGAGCGGCTCAGCAGCATAAAATCCCGCTGCAATGCAAGGCGATGGTGCAAGCAGTGCTTCCTCCACCTCATCGCCTTCCCTACCCCCATCACCCACCCTTATCCTTGGGGAAAAATGAAAAACACCACGGCAGCCTCTGGAATCTGCCCTGCACGCTGCCCTGCCGTGGTCCCTGGGCAGAGAGCCGGGATCTGCCCTGCTGTGAGGTGGCACCGACGGGCACCACCCACCCCTGTGCGCGCCCTGCCGCCCGTGCCCCATGCCCGGTGCGCGACACCGGGGTGCCGGGAGCCACCCCACGGCTGCCTGTGCTGGCATGTCCGCGCTGCTTCCCGCTGCTCCCTGCCCCCTCTCCTTCTATTTTTTTCCCTCCGAACACTCTCCAAACGCCTTTGTAATACCGCAGCATCGTTAGGGCCCTCCTGAAACCAGGGCGGGGCGGGGGAGAGAGCGGCTCATTAGCCGGCCGCTTTGAAGTGGGCTCTGTTTGGGGTTCATTTGTATGCCGGCAGAAGGGAAACCTCTGTGTTTCAAGGATGTTTTTCTGGAGGGGCTTCCTGGAAACATAACAAACATGACCCCGAGGAGCGCTCCCCCGGCCCGCCGAGGCGGGCGGGAGATGAAACGCGGGGCTGCGCTCGGCGCGGCACAAAGGCAGCGCCGCTGCCGGCAGCAGCACGGCCAAGTTCCCTCGGAGAGCACCGAAGCCGGCACGGAGGGAGGTTGTTTGTCGCACAAGCCATCTGTGCCTGAGGGATACGGAATTCGTGGCTCAGCCCCGCATCCTCCCATCCCACCTGTGCCCAAAGGCCGTCTCCTTACGAGCCCCCTGGCGTGGGCAGGGGTGCCACTCACGAGGCCACCCGTCCAGCCTGGCCTCGGACACTTCCAGAGGTCACACATCAGCACGAAGAGGTGCCGGGTTGGGTTCCTGCTCTGCGCCACAGATCCTGACAAAGCAGAGCCAGGGCTGGTGACTCCTGAGAGGCCGTCGCCTCGTCTGCCTTCAAGTCAAAGGAATCCTGAGCTTTAGGGTGTTGGGAGGGATCTCAAAAGACATTCCCAAGGTTCTCTGCCTGCTTGCTGCCCTGCAAGGATGAAGGATGGATACCTCCATGCCTCCCCAGCCAGCAGCTGCCCTCAGGGCTCAGCTGGTGGGAATTTGCAGGAGAGGAAGAAGCAACCCTTGATAAACAGAACATGGATGGCTGGCTGTACCACCTCCCTCACCCTCTGTGCGTCCCTTTCTCCGCCTTCTTCTCCCTGGTTCCGGCTTGCTGTGCCTCCCCTTCTCCCCCCGCCTCTCCCGCGGCGCTGCCGGTGACAGGGAGCGCTGGGAGAAAGACGGATGGAAGTGACACGCGAGCTCCAGCGGGACCGCCGGGTGATGCATGGGGAGCCGTCACTGGGTGCTCGTCCTGAGGGCCACAGATGACGGACTGACCTCCTCTGCCAAGGGGTCAAGGAGATTTGAAGGGCAGCGTGGCTTCCCGCGGGGAGGAAAACAATCCCCTGTGTTTTGTCCGTGCTCCTGCCGGCACCTGGAGCACCTCAGTGGTGTTTTAGTCGCTGTGCTGAGCCCCTCATTTCTGCCAGCAAAGCAGCAAAGAGTCATCCCGAATCTCCTCCTGCACTGGCAGCCCTGGGGGAGCGCTGGATCTGAAGACTGCTTTGTACTTCCCCTCCTCTGACAAGGCTCCGTCAGCACCGAGATCCCAAATTCATAACACAGCAGAGTTTTGCAAGCACCGGTCGAAAGCGGTGGAGAGCTCCTCCATCCTCTGCATCCCTCCCGAGGTCCCTCTCTGTCCCCTCCACCGAGCTGAGGTGTCTCAGGGCAGTCAGAGAGCAGAGCAAGCCCTGCCAGAGCTCCCTGGCTGGAGCAACTGAGCTGGATCCCGGACCTGCTGGACTGGCACAGAGGACACTGTGGGCTTGGGGAGTCATCTAATGGGCAAATGATTTCATCCTTGGGGTGGATCTCTGGGGGTCACCTGCCTTCAACTTCCCCAAGGCACACCTGACCAAAACCTTCAGCTTCTCCTTCGGCTCAAGTCTGTAGCACTGCATTAACAGGATGAAATTTAATTCCTCTGGTACCTTGTCACATCCTTTGGGTTGAAGATCCAGTGGACTCCAGCCTGGGAAATATTGTCAGACAAATCCACTGTTCTTCAAACTGCTGTCTCAGGATGGCTGGGAAGATCAGCTCAAAGCCACAGATTCCTGTCACATTTGGCAAAGCAGCTTGCCTAAATAAATGTATTTTTAACAGAGATACCACACAGGAGAAGTTGGATCATTTCAACTTGATGTTTTCAGCTGAAGTGAAACAAATTCAGATCTTTCATTTTCCTTTGAAAAAAGAGTAAAAACACGTTAAAAATAGCATGAGCTGCTTTATTTTTAACCAACCATTTCAGTCAACTCAAATAAAAGAAGAAAAAAATCATGTAGGGAGGTGGGGGGAGAATGAAATTTTTTTTCTCCAATAAACCAGCCAAGATGAGCCAGGATCTGGGAATTTGTTGTGACAGGTCCTGTTGCTTCCAAGGAAGGTCAGGGAGAGGTACAAAGGTGATGGGGGGGCTACTGCCCAGCCATGGCCATAAACCCAAACCAGTGTGTGGAGCAGGTTGTCTGAGCTGGCTCTGCCTCCTCCCCAGGCTGTAATCCTGCCAGGAGAAGCGCTTGGAAAAGAGCAAGGCAGGAACAGCCATCCAAGGCCGGACAGATGCGGCCAGTTGGCAGCAGCCGCTAAATTAGCAGCCAATTTCCCGTGCACAACCTGGGACCTGGGCTTTCAGCTGAGCACATTAAGGCTGGAGCCCCTTTTAATTGCTGTAGATCTTAACATGTGGCCCTCAACTCTGGGGTCGCTGGCAGCCTGGACAAAGGCATCTCCCGGGCCGGGGGAACTGCTGTTACCTGCTTTATTTGGGGTCCGGCTCCAGACCTGGCGCAGTTGGTGTGGGCGGATTCAGGGTTTGGGGCCGGTTTCTCTCTCACCCCAGCGTGGAGAGCAGGCAGAAGCACCATCCCTGCGTTTCCAACTGCATGGATACCAAAAGTTGGGGACAAGGCAGGAGTTAAGCAAGGCTGGGGATCAGCAGGGGTGCAGCGAGCCCGGGGTGTGCCGCCGGTGCTCGAGGCAGGACACGGAGCTGAGAAAGCTGTGAGACCCTTAGCAGGTCCTGTCAGCCTTATTCACACCTTATCAGATGGGGGAAGCCCAAAGGGCTGTGAGGGAGGTAATTAATCTTGGTCTCGAGCAGAAAGGCTCCTGGAGAGGAGGGGGGAGGTCAGAATGAGGCACGGTTTGAGGAGAGATGGGAACTCGGCGAACGCTTGAATGCTTTTTTTGCCCTTAATGTGAAGTTCACCCCAGATCTGAAGACACCTTTGTACTTCCCCCCCGATTTAATTTGGATTTTTATTTGGGATCATCAGTTTCTCCTCACCATAAAACACATCATCATCACTGTAAAGCACTTTTATGACACCTTTATCTGATTATCTGAAAGCACTTAATCAGCATTAACTCATTAAGCTTCCCCCGGCCGCGGTGGGAGGGAGGAAGGGGTCGGTGCCAGCTTCCAGCGAGCATCCCTTGGTCCCCGCCTCCACAAGCATTCCAGAGGGAATTCCCTGCTTTCTTCCACCTGCTTTCCCTCAGGAATGAAGGCTGAGGTGGGCAGACACAAGGGTTCCTTGGTAGGCTGACTTGCAGCACCTTTCAGAGGTCAAAGTAAAACCACCACACACAGCGACGTTCAGCCTCCCCAAAGAAGTGCTAGGAGTGGTCCTTGAGATGGAATTGGGGTTTACCTGCTGACACTTGTCCTAAAACAATACAGAGGATCTCAAAATATAATACAGAGAGTCTCTGACTGCAGAGCAGGACAGAGTTGTTTAAACAAATCCCCAGCTCGCCTGTTTTTGGCAGAAAAGAAAATGTCGGAGGAAATACCCCGTTTGCTTTGTGTCAGCAAAGAACAAATCTACCAATCTCACCTGGGGGGCTGTGGAACTTGCTGGGCCCTTGCAATGCCCCAGCACTGAGCGGCTGGATTTGGCCCTGAGGATGAAGGCCCTGAGCATCCCACCCTCACCAGGCGTTTTGTGGAGGGGGCAGTGGGTGTGGGAGGCTGCCAGCTCCCCTCGCATGGACACCCTGGAATCTCTCCAGGAACATACCAGGACAAGGCCACCCCCACCCACAGCAGCAGCCCTCAGTTGTTCAGGGATGGCCGTTCCCGGGCTTCCATGGCAAATTAGGCCCCTGGAAAGGGGTGGTGGGCAGGGTTGCCCATCTGCTCCTGTTTTTGTCCCTCAATTAGGGCTCATTTCCCGCGTGCTCACTGTGGTTCATTGGTTTCCGCTTCACGTTCCGCGTGGTTTCCAGACACCACCACAGAGCAGCTCTGGGCTGTCTCCAGAGAGGTTTTGCCTTTGGATTCTGGCCATCCTTTTTTCCCCCATCCTTTCTTCCCTCCTCTTCCCCAACTGTTTTTGCCCCCCAGGCTCATTCCGGCAGCACTGCCCTGGGCCAGCTCAAAGAGTAGACCCTGGCCAAGCGTGCCAGGTGCTCCAGGATGTCTGGGATGCACCAGCAGCAACCACTCACCCTTCATTTTACCCCCAGTGTGTTCTCAGACAGCTCCAGACCTCTCTGCAGAACCTCCTCTACCACCTGGGCAGTTCTTCTCCCCCACCTCCATACCTCCCTGGCTGGCAAAGCCACAGTTCCCCTGCCACTTGCTCCTGATCCAAATCATTCCCCCCTCACTGCTGCTCATCTCCAGCAATCCCGACAGCTGTGGGCAGGGAGTTTCCCTGCAGATGTGGAGCAGCTCCTTGCCCATGCCCAGGGAAGGTGGCACAGCCACGTGGGCCTTCAGGGTGGTTGGGCTGCGCCTGAGATCCCCTCTCAATTCCAGAGTGCCCAAATCCTCCACTTCTTTCTTCAGCAGAAATTTGATGCAAATATCTCTCTCCAAATCCAGGGCAGGAGGGGTGAGGGCACAACGCTGCTGGGAACGACACAGGAAAGGAAACCCAGAGCCCAGCAAGATTAGAGGGTTTGTGGTGAGAAGAAGGGACAAAGATCAGCTATTTCTGAGACTCCTTCAGCATCGTGAGCTTGAGGGGAAAAACTTTTGCATCCGGACTCAGAGACGTGGCTGGTTTTTGACTTCTGGCCTAACTGAATAACGTGGTGTGGGTTGGGACTGGATTAGAAGTCCAGCTTTCATGTCCTGGGAAAATCTGCCTGAGTTTAAGGGGAAAAAATGGAAGTAGATGGGAAAAAAACAAACAGATTGTGGTGTTGGAAGGGCTTTGGGTGCATGGCTGTGCCCCCCATCCCACCCAAGGGTGTGGGGTGCCAAGGACCCAGCTCTGCCAGGATGCTTGTGCTGGGAACTGCCCCTGGGTGGGCCTGGGGACAAATGGGGGGGTCTCACACACAGCCCCAGCTGGCAAAGCTGGTGGGGACCACCCCAGGGCAGGGGGGGGGCTCAGGAAAAGAAAATGATCTGGAAGCTTTGTCCTCCTTGGGTCACTGCTGCCAGGGGTTTTGGGGGCCATGGAGGGGTTTGGTTCCCCCTCCCACAAACCTCATACAGAGTCAAAGCATCACTTTGTCTCCCCAAATCAAATCGTTAGAGATTATTTGGTTCATATAAAAAAAAAATAATCATAAAACTGCCTTGGTGTGTCTGTGGGTTAAGTCCGGGTTAGGTAACAGAAGGTCATGAAGGGATCTCCTCCCTTTTTGAGCTCCTATCCTGACTTTTCCTTGGCTATCTGGATGGTGGTGCTGCTCCGTTCAATCCAGGCATTTTTGCCTCCCCAAGATATTATTATTTCATTCCCTTTGCAGTTGCCTGCAGCTCTCGATGGCCAAGCAGTTCTTCAACAGATAAAAAAAAAAAAAAAAAAAAAAAAAAAAAAAATTAAACACCAGCAAGAAAAAAAGGGGAAAAAAAAAAAAAAAAGGAAAAAAAATTGAGCATCAGTCAGTAAATCAGTGGCAAGAGAAATGCTGAATTGTTAAATCTTACACTGTAACCTATTTTAGCTGGGTTTAGAGCATGTATCCAGGGTTGTGCATGGAGGCAACAGGCTTTAAAGGCAAAACCAAAATAAAACACTCCAGGGAAAGTGGAGCAATCCCTGGTTTTCATGGCTATGGCCAAGGTAGCTCCAATCTCTGCTTGAAGGTAAAAATCCTATCCCCTGTGAAAAACTGTGGATTTTGAATCTGTCCTGAGTAAAAATTTAGAAATAAAACTCTATTATTTTTTTCTTTTTTAATGGGTCAGGGCCAGAAGGGAATCATGCAAATTCGGAGCTGTTTTCTGAGCCCTGGCTGCACCTCTGGGTCAGGCAGGTCTGAGACTGAGCCACCACTTAGTGTAATCCTGCTTCACCAACACAGGGAGAGGTGACTCCTGTCCCACAGGGTGGGTGGGACAGCCAGACAGGACACAGAGGCTCCAACAAGCGCTCATCCTCCCCATTCCACACTCCATAAATGCATCTGATCCCGGCTGGTGGGGAAGTGAGAAGGAAAACTCAGCCCTGAGACGTGGCAGCTGCTCTTTGCCTACTCACAGCCCGCCTTTTTTCTCCCTCTTTTTTAGATGGAGAAGTGAGTTTCTAGAAGATGTTGGGCAAAATACCCCAGGGGGGTCCTGTCCTGGGGAACCTGCTGGCTTCAGCCATTATTAGCAGCTATTTGCACTCCGTTTGAGCCTCTTGCCAGCAGGATGGAAGGGGAGGAAGCCCTCAGTGAGCGGCAGGGAGATGACGATACTGACAGAGCGTCCCTCGAGGCTCTTGTCCCATGGACTGGCCTTCAGGAAGATGCCCTGCAGAGATGCTCTCTCCCGGCCTGCAGAGCACCCAGCCCTCCCCAGGTTCTCCCTTTCCCTGCAGAGCAGTGAGGTCTAACCCACCCAGCCCTGCTGCTGTTTTCCAGAGCAGCTTCACAGCGCGGTGAGGGACAGCACCTCCCCAGTGCAACATCCCTCTCCCAGAGGCTGCAAAGCAGCAATCCCCCTTGGAAAACTCCAGCAGAGCCATTTTTATCCCAGACCAGGCTGCTTCTTGCCGCCTGCGAGTGCTTTCCTGCTTGCTCCCAGGTGAAGGGACCGTTTGCTTCCCTCATTTTTGGGGCAGCAGAGCAGAAGAGCGAAGGGCAGAAGCTCCATGGGCACAAAGCACGAGCTCCCAGCCTCATCCTTGTGGTGGAAGGATCCTGCTGGCACAGAGCACAGCCAAGGCATCCCCCGGCTTCCACGGGACCCTATTGCCTCTGCTGTCACCTCCCCAGGCTGTTAGCAGCTCCAAGGAATCAGCCCTGCCCTGGTGCCTCCCAGGGGAGCTCAGTGATGTCCAGACTCTTCCAGTTTGGAGCTCAATTCAAACCTGGCTAAGGGGATCTCACTCCTGCAGCCGTTTCCTCGCAGCAGTGATTTTGTTGAAGAGTTTTTGCAGTGTGTCAGAGGGAAAGAGCTGGAGGCTCTCTGAGCTCCCACGGGGACCTTCCTCCAGGCTGGTCCTGCAGGGAGCTCACAGCCAGATGTTCACATCAAACCCTAAAATCAAAGAGACAAGCAGGTGAGTGCGGGGAGATGGAGCGGTGGGTGACAGAGAGAAGATGAAGGGAAGGATGGAATGGCAGGATATGCACGGGCAGGGGAGGGCACCATGGGATGAAGTGCAGCAGACACTTGACTGATGGATTCAGTAGACAAGAGGCACGTCAGTGCATTATTTCCTCCTTTTCCTCCTCCCTGGAGCGGAGGAGAGGACAGCCAGCCCCGGGGCCGCGCAGGGGAGCCCGGCAGCAGGCATGAGGGCCGTGAGGCAGCAGCAGGGGAGGACAGGCGGGTCCCGGCCCTGCATGGGGTGTCCGGCCGGCCCGAGCGTCTGTTCCCTTTGAAGCGGGGCCTGGCGGAGGCGCCGCCGGAGAGGATTTGGCAGGTCGGCGCTTCTGCTCTGCGGCAGCCCCAGAACAAGAGGATTGGCTTCCCTCCCTCCAGCACATGGCTCTCCCGCCCCTCCGCGCTCCCCGTTGAACGGCAGCCCAGCCGGCAAGCCCCGACAATCTCCCGTCCCCCCCAGCCCAACCTCATTGTCCCCGGGAGATGCCTCCTTCCCCCTCCCCACCTCTCCCTTCTCTTCCTGGCAAATTCTCCCCCTCCTCCTGGATCCAGCCGCTCTCATAATAGCATCCTTTTCATGGAGACAAATTGTCCAGCCGGGGGCTGCACCTGAGGGCTTTCGCCCTTTAACAAATAGCCTTTTAATTTTCTGCCAGAAGGGCATGGAGAGGGGGGGAGAGGGAAAAGGGGGGGCTGGAGAGGGGGTTGCACAGAGGAGAGAGAATCAATCAGACATCCATCTTCATCATTGCTGCCAAGGGACCATTTGCACTGGCTGGATGCCCCCGGGGGAAGGTGGGGTGAAAAAGAGAAGAGGTTGGGGTGAGGGGGAGATGGTGAGGGGCTGGGGAGGGAGGGGGACCACAGAGCTCCATGGCTCCCGAAATCCACATGGAACGGTTGCCCCTCCAGAAAAATAAACAGCAACCCTTGGAGCCCAGGGAAGGGAGAAGAGGGTGGTTTTCCTGCTCTCCAAAGAGGTTGGGTCAAACCCAAAAGCAAGGCAGTAGCTCTGGCCCAGGGCAAAGCAGCAGCCAAGGAGAGCCAGTTCAGGCCACGGGAAATCCCCATTGCTGTCCCGCTGGGACTCCAGGTGAGATGAAGAACACAGAGACACGGGGAGAAGCTCCACCAGCACCTTCTCCTTCCTGGATGAGCTTATCACAAACAGCACACGCAGCTTCTACAGCAAGGCAGAGGGGTCAGAAGAGCTCGAAATTCTTCTCTCCCTGGTGCCTGAGCAGCAAGGAGGGAGCCAGCAGGTGAAACCACCACATCATTTGCCTCTCCTCTCCTCCAGATTCTCTCCTGCAAAGGGATATCAAGCCACAGTATCAGCTTTAGCTGTAATCTGTCGCCTCTCCCACCAAAAAAAAAAAGCAAAAAAAAAAAAAAGCAAGGAGGTTAATTAGATGTTTGCAATCCAATTTACGTCTTGTTTGTGAAACCAGCATTTCAGCTGTAACCCAGCCTGGGAGCCCCTGTGCCCTCACTCTTTTGCTAAATTTATTTCACAGCTTTGCAGAACTGGCTCAGCCGGGTCAGAACTCTTCCATTATCATTTTATCGCTGCCTCTTACTCTGTAATTACAAGCTGCTTCCCTCGCCCCCTCCCTCCTCTCCTTCCCCAGCCCCCTCCAAGCACAAGGTGGGAGATGCTGGTCTTGCTTTAAGCTTCTTCCACAATTTGTCTCACCCACTGAGGCCGGGGACAGCTTGGCCCTGGTTTCAGCAGATAAGCCAGGGAAGGTGGCTGGGAAAGCGGGGGGAGGATGCTGCTCTCCAGTCCCCCCTCCCCAAGGATTAAAATATTCAGATGCACCGATGAATAGCAATGAGAGCTGGAAATGAAGGCCTGGAAACTCAGCGTTGGAGAGGTTGGAGTCAAGCTGGCAGGAAGGAGATGAGCTACAGAGTCATGGAAGGCTGTGGCACGTCCTGGGCCGACCCTCAGCTGTTCCCAAGAACTGGCTGGGAAGGTGCTGGTTGGAATGGGCAAAAATTGTGCCAGGAGAGACACCGAGATGTCCAGAACTCCCATCTATGCCCTGTGGAAGGGTGCAGAGAGGCTTTGGGAGCCCTGTTGGCCAACATTGCCTGCAAATTCCAGCAGGAGGGAAGGGTCCTTGAGGAGAATCTCAGATGCAGAGCCAGGAACCAGCATCTCCCTGGGCCTCCAGCAGCTCCTCTGTGCACACAGGACAGACAGCCATGGGGACTCCAGTCCCAGGGCTGGCAGGGCCACCAGAGGGCTGTCCCCAGGCAGCAGGGCCCCTCTGGGAGATCCAGCACACGGGGATCAGCAGCAGGATCCCCACACCAAGTACCCTCTGCCCCAGCATCCTATCCCAGATTCTTGGCATTCTGTCCCAGAGCCTCCCAAAAGCTCCAGGCTCCAGCAAAGGGAAGGAGCCACATCCTCCCCAGGAGAGGATCAAAACTCAGGCTGAAGGGCTTCCCTGGGAAAGTTCAGGGAGAGAAAGGGACAGGCAGAGGGCTGTCTGCACCTCTGGGGCTCTGTAACACCTTGGCCATGGGGATGAGACATCACAGGGCTCCAAAAGTGAGTTTGGATGGAGGAGGCCACTGCCCTGGGAGAAAGAGCCTTGCTGTGTGGACAGGGCCCGGATGCAGCTGGACACAGCCAGCAGGGCCCCGCTTTGTTGTAAAATTTGGCTTCTTTTCAGTCACCTGTGAGCATGAATCAGACAAGAACTCGCAGGCAGCATGAATACACACACACAGGGCCAGCTCAATTGCCCATGAGAAGGTTCATGTAATTAACAGGCAGCCAGCTTTTCTTTCATGTGACAAAGAAAGGATGGGGAGAGCTGGGGGTATTTTTCTGTACCCATCCCCTGAGAGCAAGTTCCAGCAGGACTGTTCACAGGAGCAGGGAGCACAGCACAGCCTGTGACCAGGACCCCAGGGGCAGGGAGGGATGCACCACAGGCCCCTTTGTCCAGCCCTGATTTCCCTTCATGCACAAACCAGGTCCTTTCCCATCCTTGCGAGAGTTAAAGCCTTTCCTCTTCTAAACCCCCAGAACAGGGAACCCCTGTTGGATAAAACGGCACAAGGATGGATCTTCCTGCTGCGCCACACTCTGAGCAATCCCCTACCCTGTACTGGAATCCCCCCAAGATCACTGGGGCCAGCATTTAACTCCCATCCATCACACACCCACGCCACAAACACCCAAATTCCCAAGCCTGGAGCACACCCGGCTCTGCCGGTGTTGTTCAGCCCACAGTGTCCACAGCCACACAACAAGCACCGAGCACAAAGGCTCCTCGGTCCCTCCCTAAAACAAAGATCAAAGCTCCTGCTCGGAGCTGAGGATGCCACCCCCCGCTCCAGCCGCTGCTGGAGGAACATTAAAACCCCATTAACCTGGGGTTGTTATTAATCATGCAACATTACCCAGTGGGGACAGCCCTGACGTGTGAGTGCCCAGGCTGCCGCCAGCTCCCCCGGGCCCGGCTCCAGGTGACACAGGAGAAGGTGGGATTGGTTTATAACCGTGCGGGCGCGCCAGCTCCAGATAATGAATTTCCTGCACGAGGCAGCGCAGGAAAGCTTCGCTGAGATTGGAAATAATCACCCCGAGGCAAGGCAGGGACCGGACTGCAGACGCCTCTCACCCCGCGGAGGATAATCCCCTTTGTGACTGGGCTAAGGGCAAGGCGAGGAAACCACGATTCATCATCTGCTTGAACCACATCCATCCTCTGGAAGATGATTTCCACTCCTGCTGCCGAGCAGACCCAACGGCAGGCTGAGATCCTCGGCCAAAATCAACCCCGGAGCTCAGGAGATGGTCACTTTGGAGACATCCTGGGACGCAGAGGGGACACCTTCGGCACGCACTGGACAGGTTACTGCCAGGAGAGCAAAGCCTCTGCCTGCACGTGTGCGTGGAGGCTGAAGCCCCATCAAACCCTCACAGCTCCGTGATATTAAAGCTTTCCCCTCATGCATAGAAGCAGGCAGGGGGGCTAATTGCTTCTTATGACACTATAATGGTAGGACTATTTACACTAGATTAAAATCCAATTCATAATGAGGTATAATAACTTTGCAAATGCCAGGATTTGTCAAAGGGTGAGGAGCGCCACCGAGACAGAGCTGAGCAGCCTCGGACATGGGGTCTGAGCCCTGCCACGGGAGGAAGAGGCTCTCGGCAGAGTGAGGGTGGGGTTTGGTTGGATTCGCCCTCTTTGGTTGCTTCTTCCATAGGTTAAGCAGAAGGGATGGTGGAAGGGAGCGTGAGGACGAGCATGGCCCTGGAACGGCTTTACAGCCAAGCAGGCAAAGGCACTGCCCAGAGCAAGGGGCTCTGCAGTGCCTGCAGTAGGGGAAACGGGTGTGGACAAGAGGCTGGATCAACCACAGAGCTACTGGGCTTTACCTCAGGAGCAGAGCTCCTTCCCCAGGGAAGTTCTGTTCCAGACACTGATAAACCAAAGTCGTGCTGGGATCCACCAGGTACCAGGGGTGCTGAGGCAGCCTCTGGACCAGGATCAGGCACTCGTATGGAAAACCTTCCTTGCTGGATGTCACACACCAGGCCACACCCTCAGAAACTCACACACCAGGCCACACACCTCAGAAACTCACCCTCCCCTCCCAGAGGCACGGTGACCCTTCCCAGGCACCCCCGGCCCCACGCCAGCACCCCTCCAAGGGCAGAGCACACACACCCCCCCAGCACTGCCCTCTCCCCCCAGGTAGCGCTCCTGCAGCCAGGGGGGATGTTTGTCCCACAGGAAAGCCAGGGTTGGGATTGGATCCAGCTGGGATTTGCTCCGTGCCTCTCCATTCCGTGTTTACGGATGTGACCTTGAATGGGCCCAGCAACACATCACTCCCGACGCGCTCAAAAGAGGTATTTATTTATTCCCTGCCAATGACATGGACTGATGGTGCCCTCTGAATTCCAAGTAGGACTCGGCTCTGTTTTGATAGTCTGGGTGGCTCTGCTGGAGAACAGACAGAGGAAAGAGCCCAGCAAGCTTCATTTACAAAGGAAACGTTGCTCCCCAGATCCCAGGGCTCGCTGCGATCCCTGGATCCTGCCAGTGGGCTCGGCATAGTGCTGGCTCCTTGCACGGGGGTTTAAGGAGTGGAACTCAGGTGTCCCATGGTCACACAGGTCTTCTGATGGATATCAGCCCCGGAGAGTGCTCCACAGGCCTTGCCATCACTGGAGGGGGAATTCAGGAGACAGCAAGTCCCAAGCTAAGTGGGGATGAAGGAGTGCTCAGGTGAGTGTGAGCGCCGGTGTGCTGGCGTGAGTCACTCTGCCAATGCCACCAAGCTCTCCAAGCCTTTCCCACACCTCTCTTTGAGTCCAAAACCAGCCATCTGCTGAAAAACCTGATGGCAAAGCCTCCAGGAAAGCAGTTCTTCAGCACACAAGGCGGTGAATTTGTCACTCGTCCTGCTGGACACTCGGTACCCCCAGCTTGCGACTGCAGGGTCACACACACCAAGGACAAGGAGAGCTGGAAGGAATATTGATTTCCTGAAGGGTGAGGCCCTCTCCTCCAAATAAACTCTTCCCTGATGGGATCACTGGGAGAGCTACCCTGTGCACGGGAACACAGGAGGAGAACTGAGTTATAAAAATAGCAAAAACCTTAACACACCTCATGCTCAGAAGAAAATCAGCTGAGCCTCAAGTACAGCAAAACCAAACTGAATTGTACCAAACTCACATTCGTCTCAGCAAAGGGCTCTTCCTGGCTCCATGGAGCATTCTCCCCATGCCCAACACGAGCATGTCCCATTAGCAGGGCACAGCAAGCCCCATTCCAACCTCTCCAAGAAATATGAGTGCTTTAGGCTGGGTTGAAGCCTTGTCCTCAGCAGCTCCTGGTGGTGGCAGAGCCAAGAGGGTCCTGGCAGCCACAGGACTGGCCGAGGAACCCTCTGTCCTTGGAGGGCATGAACTGCCCACAAGACCCAGGGCTCTGCAGGGTACGAGGGGTGTGGGGAGAGGGGAGAGCACGTATCTGCCAGGAAGGGACAGGCCTGGCCACCAACGCCATGGAACGGGCACCTGGACAGAGCCTGCCCCATGGCAAGGCTGTCAGGTTTGAGGCAGAACCCGAAAAAGCAGAGCTGCTCCTCACACAGTTATAAAGATCCTACCTAAGGGGACGCAGGAGATGCTCATAAGGTCACCCTCTGGCAGAAGACGCAGATGTTGGGTGTGTAAATATGTTCAAGCTGTAAAAGGGGGGATGGCAAGGAACGCAACAGGGGGAATGAGGCCCAGGAGCACCTCTGACCGCATGGCACCTCCAGCATCAATCCAAGAAGCTCCTTGGCCGGAGTTTGAACCAATTATCTTCTGGCAAACACGCTGCCCTTCGAGTCACCAGCACTGAAAAGAAAAACACCATTCCCCCGTTCTGTTTTTGTTTGTGAGAGGGAGAGCGAGCAGGAGCGGGCGGTGGAGCAGAAAGGGATGGAGGGGATGGCACTGCATCCCAATTGGAAAGAGCCAGTGGCTACTGCCCAAGTAAAATTCCAACTTTATGACATAATGGGCTTTTTCTAACCAGCGCTTGCTATTAACTCCAGCACTGGCTTAAACCCCTTGGCCTCAGGCACAGGCAAAGCAGAGCTCACACACTGTAAATGTTAATACTGCTTTAGCACTGTAATAAGCTAAAAGGTGGATGCAAGATCTGGCACATTAATTCCTTTTTTCATCTTTTTAGCACATTTCAGGGTAATATGAATAATAAATATTTGAGCTCATGAAGGTTAACGGATGGATAACCCTGGAGACTGGGACTCCCCAGGTAGGAAGGCAGCCGTTCCTTTCCGCATGTCAGCGTCTCCAGCAGCGAGCCAGGGAATTTGCCTCCTGAGAAGTCAGAGTTTCTTCTTGGCAGGGAAGTGTTTGACGTTAAAACTTGTTGCCTGGCACACTCGTTCACACTTCAAAGGTTTGGGCTAGGGAATGAGTTAGAGGTGGATGTTTTCAAGCATCACGGGGCAAACCTGTGGAGAGAGGGAAACCTTCTCCATTCCAGCACAAGCTCTGTTCCCATTGGACAAGAGACAGATTTGGTCAGAAAAGGGCTCTCAAAGCTGTTCAGGCATCTAATTCCTCCTGCAGCCAGCTCTGGATTCACCTGGCCTGAGGCTTGGTGGCAGAGCAAGGCAGCTGAGCATGCACCTCCAGAGTTTTGAACTCCTGCTGAGGGAACGTCCTAAAGGCAGAGCACTGCCTGGACCTGACCCAGATGTCACCATCAGCCCCAAGGCTCCCAGCCTGGCCTTGTTTTGCAGGTACTGGGTCTAAATTACAAGGCTTTGATGTCTGTCAAGCGACAGCCACACAACAGCCGAAGGAGAGCAGCTGGGTGAAAAACCCTGTTGGAGCTGGCACAGCTCTGCACCTGCCCTCGGGATTACAAAAACGTGGAGGACAGGGCTTTGGGAGAAAGTCACACCACTTTGGCACCCAGTCAGGTGCCACAGGAGTGCCCCAGCTCATCCCAGAGCCGTGTGTGAGCTTCCAGGGAAGCAGCCTAGAACAGATGAGGAAAATCTTCTAATCCCAAACAAGAACCATGTCAGGGGAGAAAGGATGGGTCTGGTGACCCAGGGAAGGGTTTGAAATCTGTGCTTAGAGAGCAAACACTGGAACATGAGAATTCCCATTGCTTATCTATCAGTGGAGACCTGGCAGGTAGGAGCACTTGCTGGGAGAAAAGGACTGAGGATGAACAGGAGTGTGATCCCTTGGGATGGAGGATGTGGGGAGGAATCTGGGAATTCCCAGATTCCATCTGGTCTTGCAGCTTTGTCTTCTCGACCCTCATGGTACAGACAATGCCTGAGGTGCCGTGTCTGACAAGCCGTGTTGCTGGGAAAGCCCCGATATTCCAGCAGAAATCCTACTGCCGCTTTCCCCGCGGTCCCAGGCAGGTGAGCACGAGCACTGTGGGACACTGGGACAGCCAGGACACAAGCCTTCCCCTGGTAGCCAGGGCTGGCATGGGCCTCAGGATGCGCCACCGGAGGTGAAGTTGCGGGAGGAAAGTCCTGGCTGTGCAACAAACGCGGAGCGCGGGTGAAATCCCCGTCCTGCCCTGGCAGGGCGGTGCAGGAGCTGCAGGGGCTGCTGGGGGCGGAGGTGCTGCATCCCCTCTCGGGTCCCTGATCCTCCATCCCCACCAGTGCCGCGGGAAGCTGGGACAGGCAGAGAGCACCGGGCTGGTGCTGCTCGGGGGACACGGGGCGCGCAGGCTGGAGGGGGGGAGCCCTGCTGGGCGCAGAGGCGAGCCGGGAGGCGGCTGGGGCGAGCTCTGGGACCCCCAGCAGGGAGCAGCCCCTGGACTAGCCCGGCTGGGCAGCCCCGGTGGGCAGCGGAGGAGGAGCCGGGGGGCTGCGGGCGCTGCCCGCCCTCCTCGCGTTTGCGGCGCTCGCCGGCCACGGCTGCGCATCCGCATCCAGCGCGGCGGGCCCGGAGCCGGGGAGGGGGAGCAGCCCCCGCCCTTTGGGGTGCGTGCCGGGATGCTGTGCGAGGGCAGCCCTGCGCCCCCCGCCCCGCAGCCCTCCCCCCGTTCGCCTTTCGCTCTGCTCGCTGTTGCGTGGCCGCCGAGCCCCCCTCCCCGGGCAATCCTTGGGGGATATCAAGGGCAAGGAAGAGAAGGGTTACCTGGAGGAAAGGGTTGCTAAGCAACCCCTCCCCCCCGACCCCCCCCCAAAGCACCGCAAACCCAAAACTCGTTCCAGGCCTGCAACCAGATTAGCATATTAATGAGGCTGTAATTTCCCCGGAATTGTCTGCACGTCTATGCCCGCTCACAGCACACTGGCCCAGGAGTTTGCTATGCAAATAAACTGGTTTTACAGGCTGTGGCTTAATTAACTCATCAAGTTCATCTTCCTAACAAAAAAGGCAGACTAACTGCGGATTAATGGACCTGTGTTTGCTCTTCTTTCTCTCCCCCTCTCACCCACTCCCTCCCGGAGGCACTGCCTCCCCGCAGATCCTTCCATCCCCGGCCACTCCGGCCTCAGTGCTGGGGAGATCCTCCAGCCTCACAAGGAGATAAATCCTGGGAAAAGAGATGGGGGGGAAAGGAATCTTAATACCGCTTCCAGCAGAGTCGGGGAGGTTTCCTCATCGACTTCAAGGGGAATAAGATGGATCAGGCCTCAAGGATGGTAATTACGCCTTCAGTCGAAGCTGGCAGGTGACCACTTATGAGAAGGAGGTGGCACATGGTGACACTGGCTCTTTAAAACGGTTGTCTCTGTGCGGATCAGGGGTCGGGGATTTTGGGGAGGCGGATTACGGTACCTTTTCTAGGGGAGCTCCGGCAATCCTGCTCCTTCCCTAACGGTGCAGGGTCAGAGCAGGCAAGAGGGATGCTCTCCCTCCTGGGTTAATTAGAAAGGCCCTTCCTGCCTGCATCCCATGCTCAGAGGCGAGACGTCTTTTGAAAACGACCCCCAAAAAAGGTAAGTATAAGGATTTGCAGAGTCACTGAGGGGAAGTTCACGCGGCCAAAAGTCTGTATTCAACAGCAAATCCCCGGGCTGGGGAGCTTCCTTTGAACATCAACATCATTATGGTTTTACCTGCCCTTCCCTACTTCTCTGTCACCCTCTTCCTTCCCTGGGAAGAAGGAAGGAGTTTCCTGTGGAACCTGGATGGGGCACAGGTGTCCCCCGGTCGCTCCCACCTAGGCTGGAAGCAGGAGGACCCAGCTGAGCTGGGAGTGCTCAGCTCCCAGGCTGTGTGTGAAGCGACTCCAGTTGGAGATGAAATGTCTGAGAGGATCTTTTCCCTTTTAATTCCGGCTGTATTGTTAGTTAATTGTAGTTTGACCTCCAGGGAGGTTTTCCACGGCTCAGAAGGTGGCCTGGGATACTGAATTCAGAGCCTGCGGTGGGAATGGTCGCTTTGCCATTCATAGCATGGATTGTGCCAGCCCCACGCACAGAGCCCTGAGGGAGTGCTGAGCCCTGACTCCCGAAAAGGCAGCGGGAAACGGAGGAGCAGTCAAATATCTGCAGGGAGGGGGTCTGAGCATGGACCAGGCTCCTCTTGGAAGCGCCAAGCAAGAGGACAAGAGGAACGGGCTGGGACTGATGCCCAGGAAGTTCCACCTGAACACGAGGAAGAGCTTCTTTCCCGTGACCAAGCACTGGAACAGGTTGCCCAGGGAGGCTGTGGAGTCGCCCTCACTGGAGGTATTCCAGAACCACACAGACAACAGTCCTGTGTCCTGTGCTCTGGGATGACCCTGCTGGAGCAGAGAGCCTGGACCAGATGAGCTGAATGTGGTCCCTTCCAGCCTGACCTGTCCTGTGACACTGTGGTGACCCCATGGCCATCCAGCTTGGGCTCTTGGCTTCCCACCCGTGGTGGTCACTTCAGATCTCTGCCCATCACCCTGTAGCCACACTCCCATAGCCCCTCCCTCGCTCTCGGGCGGCTGGAATCTCCCTGTGCAATCCCCCACGGCTTTGTGGGGTGGCAAGGGGCTGGTTTCCAGCCAGCTGAGCTGCCAAAAGCCTCCTGGCTGCTCCAGGCACTCAGCTCTGCAGCTTCTCCTCAGGAAAGCTCTGCAGAGCTTCACACCTCCCTTGGAAGTTCTGGAGCATTCAAATGACACTCAGCTGAAGACCAACCCTCTTCCAGCTACAGCTGCTTTGGAATGGATTTAAGTTGAAGCTTTCTTGCTAAATTTGGTTTAGACTGGACAAAGTCCTTGAAAAATCTGACTGTACTCAGAAGCTTCTCTGTATTCACAGCAAAATGGACTGGCTGACCTAAAAGGTCTTTTCCATCTCTAATTTCTGTGGTTGCATGATTCATCCCTCTTCTTTGAAAGTGTTTCCTACATGAAGCTTCTCATCAGAGGAAAAAAAAATTATACTAAATAATCTTTTTTCTTTTCCTCTCCTCATTGTCAGAGCCTGGGAGAGGTGAGGGATGTGTCTGCTCCCACATGAACAGAGCAATGGAAGAGAAAAGGCAAACCAGGATCCAGCTTAGCAGCCAAGAAGGAAGCTCTTCATGCCAGGTGGAGTAGGAGGAGTTACACTGGAGACATCCTTCCCAGGAGCACAGTTGTTCCTCACTTTCTCAGACAGGGAGGAAACACTGAGCTGGAGAACAGCAGCCATCTCCCAGGGACAGAGGAATGGCCACATCCCAGGTGAGGAGGGGACATCCCTCAGACTGCTGCTCCCAGGAGACAAAATCACAGTTCCTCGGGATGCTCCTGGGAATCAGCTGTGGGCTCAGTATTCTTAACATCCTCCAGGAATTTCTCCCCTAAGAGCTTGCCCAGTTTCCTCTGAATCCATGCAGCTCCTGCAGTGAGGAGTTTGAGACAGAGCTGCTTGCAAGAAGCACAGTTGGACTTAAATCTTGCTTCTGCCACCTTCACCTGAATGCATGGGATGGGGTTTGGTCCCCCACTGTCTGTTTGGAAATGCTGCCAAAGACATCACACAGCCTCAGAAAGGAAGCAAAAAACTCCTGAGGTCATCCAAGACATTCCCCTGGGAATGCACAAGTGCATCTTTCCATCCCCATGCATGGGGAGGGAACTGGGAATTACCCCAAGCAAGGGCACGGGACAGAGGCCTAGGCTTGTGGCCACCAGACCAATCCTCAGCCCCCATCCCAGTCCCTGAGACATTCCCCCAGCCCTGTACAACCCCAGGGAAGTTGTCCCATCCCTGTATCCCTTCACTCTCTGGATTTCTGATACCCCAGTGCTGGGGCTGTCTCTTCTCCCACGGCTCTCAGGTTCCTCCTTTCTCGTGAGGGACAAACTGAAGATCACCAAATTATTCCTATTTTTTTCCATTGAATAATGCCTTTCAATCCAACCCATGAACTAATCATTCCTTTCCCACATGTTCAGCCGTAGGTGAACATCACAGGATGATGTTCCTGGAAAACATCTACTATCAGCTGGTTTCTGCTTTGAAAGTCGAGTATGAAGTTGGATACAGGCTCACATCAGGTGATTTCCACAAAGGCTGGGGAGCCACTGTGTTTTGGGGCTGACACCCCACTTGAAGCCACTAATCTGATGGCATCAGGGTGGGAGGGCAAAGGGGGACAGAGCTGCTGTCCCCAAAATGAGGGGAAGAGGGGAAAAGAAAAGGGACAAACCCCTGCAGGAAGGCAAACTCAGCATCTGATCCTGGCTCCCTTTTCAGTGAGGTTTTGCCAGGGATTTGGGGATCAGAGGTGGTTTGAATGATAATTACCCATCTTCAGCTGTCACCCAGGAGGTGTTTATGTGAAGAATTGTTGTGGCCATAATATAGGACTTTCAGCTCTTTTTATTTCGTTGATTTAGTGGATTTTCATTCTCTCTTCTCTTTCATTTTCTGGAAGCACTATAAACACAAAGTCCTCCAGCATCACCCCTCTCTGCAAAATGCAGATTTATTTTTTTTTAAACAAAGACTAAAGCTGAAGTGCTTACAGTTGGGGAATCACCCAAAATCTGAACACTTGCCAAGTACCATTTCCACCCTTAAGAACTACCAATCCTTTTTCCAGATGACATTCCAGGACATTGATTTTTATTTTTTTTTTCTTTTCTCCAACAAGTATTGCTACTTCAATAAAAGGGGAAAAATGGGTCTTCTTACACAGAAGAGGCCATCCAAGCGGCAGATAGCTGGACCTACACAAGCCAAGCTTTGAAATTAAAATCTGCCCTTTCAGGATTAACGAGGAGAGTGATAAAACAAGGGAACAAATTTACAGAGGGAGACATCAACCCTCAGCAGGGGAGGCTGCTGCCTGCCCACAAGTTGTGGGGCAGGACGCAGAAATCACCCCCAGCTCACACTCCGTGGGAGGTCAGACTCCACGCTCGCCGGGGTCCCTTCTGGCCCTAAAATCTATGAATCTATTGATGCTCTGAGGCTTAAAAAGCAGCAGCTGCTCCTACGCAGCACCTAGTTCTCATAAGCATTTGGAATAATGGATCCATATTGTGCCAATGCATACTAATGTTAATATACGTTTGCAGCGCACAATGTGAAGGCTTTGGAGACACCCAGGTGTCAGATGGAATCAGTGTCACTGACACACCGTACCAGGACTCCGCAGCAGGTCCCTGTTGGCTTCTCCAGCGGGAAGCTTTCGCTTCTTGGGAATGATTGTGTTTATCCCTTATGTTTCTGCAGGGGAAAAAAAAAAAGTAAAAATTACAAAGGAATTGTACCAGGCCCACGGCAGGATTGGTGCCTGCTGTTTGCAGCCAGCCAAAAGGCTTGCACAGGGTTTGGGATGGGGATGTGAGGGAAAACAAAGAGAGGAGCTGTACGAGGTGTGCCCAAGGAGTTCAGAGGTGCAGCCTTCTGCTCTCCTTGGTAATCTCACGCAGCAACGGGAAGAAATTCAGAGCCAGGGCTGGGGCTGCTCCCAGCTCTGTCCCTGCTGAAGTCTGGAGAAGTTGTACAAAGCATTTGAGAACCAAAGACCTGAGCCTGCCTCTGCCAGGTTTAACCTCCCCCAGCTTTCAAGTGCAGGCAAAGGGAAAATGGCCTCTTTGGTTGCTGCTTTTGGATTGTGGGGGCACAGGAGGAACAGGCTCCCCACTCCAGCCCCATTCCTTCCACACCCACAAACCGTGTGTGGGTGTGCAAGTGCAGAGAAGCACTCTGGGTGTGGGGTACCAAGGTTTGCACCCCAGACCTGTCCTGGGCGCTTTGTGAGGGTTTAGAGCATGTGTGCAACACCTTCACATTCACGTATATACGCACAGATACCTCATCCTCTGATAATTAGCATGAGCCTGGCCTAAAATCCCTGCCCAAACTCCCTTGTCATGCTGATATGAGCCCTCAAAGGAAGCACCCATTTCTTTACAGGAATTCAGGACAGCAGCACAGAGCCCAGCAAGTCCTCAACTGTTTGAATGCTCAGTACCCCAACTGTCCAATCAGTCCCAGCGTTTGGGACAAGGGGATTTTGTCATCACCTAGGTACTTCAGGGGTTAAGGCTGACCCTGCCTTGGGACTCACCCAGGCTGGACTGATCCTTGGCCACCCCTGTCCCCCTTTGTGAAGAGTTACTTCCGATGGAAAAGCTAAACCTATGTTCTTCTCCTGCTGTTTTTTTTTCCCTTGCTATTTGTTTATTTATTTATTTATTTATTTATTTTTAAATTAAAAACCCATAAAAAACATTAAAAGAAAAATAAACGAAAGAAACCAACAGCTTTGCAAGTCCCCAGGGACTCCGATCCCCTTTAAACCCTGCACAGCCCCACAGAGTACCCTGCTTCTGGATCTTCTGTCTTCCAGACACCCTGGGAAGCCCAAGATATCCAGACATTGGGATATCCCCTCGATCAGAGCAGGAGGAGCTGTTTCCGTGGATTAAGGGATTCAGGTGTGCATTTCCAGCGAGGACTTGTCAGCAGAAGGAAGCGGGGATGGAGGAGAGGGGAATGCAGGAGAGAGAAAGCAGCTTGGCCCTCAGGTGACAGTGGCAGCCCGAGCACACCCAGCACAACTGCACGTTAGGCAGCTGATGAGGTTAGGGAGGTCCCGTGCAGTCTTCCCATTCCCTGAGGCAATGGAGGAATTATCCCATCCCTGCCCGAGGCGCTTCTGCCCCGGCTTCTCACGCGGGCTGTGAAACCGGGCTTGGAGCGATCTAGGCCAAACTCTCAGCCCCATTCCCGGTCCCAGGACAACCCCAGACAGGGCTCTCTCCTCTGACCTGCACGGAGAGAGAAAACCTCATCCCGTGATATAAAAAGATGGGGCCGAGGGATGGTTCGGCTCCCCCGGAGCCTGGGTACGTCACAGAAGGCAGGGCCACGGAGATGGGTGTTGCAGGGGGAATGTGCGTGTGCAAGGGTTGGTTTTGTGTGGAACGTGGCACAGGGATGTGCTTCCGAGCCGCGGAGCTGTGGGGAAAGGGGGTTTGGGGCGCGCAGGGAGCGCGGGTGTGAGCAGGGGCCGCGCACACGCGGGGACACGCTCGAAGGAATGCGGGGAATGCGCGGGGCGGGAGCTGCGGGAGAGGCTGAGGCAGACAAAGAGCTCTGCGGGCTGGCAGGGGGACACCCCAAGACCTTCCCCGGGGAGGTCCCGGCCAGCCCAGGCGGGGACACCCCGCAGGCGGCCCCTGCTCGCTGTCCCGGGGGTGCTTTGAGGGTGTGAGCGTGTAAGGACAGCAGGGCTTGCACAAATGCCCGAGCGTCGCCTCTCCGTGACACTCGGGGTTCGCCACTTCGTTTTCCCCGCGGGGCTCCCTCCCTGCGCTGGCACCGCTCGGGGCGGGCAGGCCCCAGTTTTTTGGGGGTCGTTTTTAATCGCAGCCGCTGTAAAGTGAAAAAAAAAAAACCAAAAAACAAACAAACAAAAAAAAAAACGCGCTGAGATCCCGCTTGTCCCAACGGCCGCGGCCAGCGGGGTCCTGGGCAGCGCAGCCCCGCTCCCCCCGGGATGAGGGACTGCGGGGGCATTGCGGGGGCTCAGGGGGTGTCTGATAATTTTATCGCGGTGTTGGCAAAATTTCCAGTCTTTCTGGCCGAGGTGGTTTTCTGTGTGAGAAGGGAAACGGGAAGTGAGAGAAAAGCAGAGAGGGACAGAGAGATCGGAGGCGAATGCGTGTGAAATGAGGGGGGGAAACGAAAAATAAAGCGGCAGAGGGTGTGGGGAGAGAGAGAGGGAGAGAGAGAAAGGGAGAAAGAATCGAGAGAGGAAAAGAGAAAGAATTGAGGGAAGAAAAAGAAAATGAGACGAATAAAAAAAGAAAATGAGGGAAAACCGGGGGGGGAAAAAGAGAGAAACAGAAAAAAATAAAATGAGAAAAACACAGAACAAACCGTGAGACAAATAGGTGGAAAAAAGAGAAAAATAATAAACAAAAAAAAATAAATAAAAGAGAAAAACGGAGAAAACCACAGAAAAGCAGAGAAATACAGAAAACCAGGAAAAATAAAGAAACAAGGAAGAAAACAAAAAGGAAAAAAAGAAAACCGGGGAAAAAAAAAAAAAAAGAAAAAAAAAAACGGGAAGATCGAGGGGGAGAGGA
>WAAG01033144.1:0-23170 GCA_013390105.1 Tichodroma muraria
CCAAACAAAACTGTCATTTTAAAGATTTCTGCTGCCTGTACATACACTTATCCTCTCTGATTTTGTTGAAATGGCATTATCTGAAGACGAGAGAAGAGAGTTGCTCTACAACCTCTCACATCTAGGAGAAGGGATGTGTCTCCTATGGCCTTGCAGAATAGGGGACAGACCTAGGTATCATACCCACAAACCTTAACTCATGTCCTTTCTGCACTTGCCACTCAGCTTCTAATGTCCCTCCATCTTCCCCTCATCATCTGCCATCTCCCACTCCTCTCCTTCAGACTCTGCTCAGAGAGGGAACATGACAGGACTGTGAATAAAACAATTCCTGCTGACTTTAAGGCCTTACTCAACTAACATGGAGAGCATGTCCTCTGCCTCTGGTGCTGAGGACATTTTCATACATAAATGTTGTTCTTTAGCAAATAAGCTGAGAACGCTGCTGCAGCTGGGTAAAGGTCTTTTTCAATCCAAAATGCTAGAACTTTGTCCTTAGCCATTCCATCATTCCCCCCACTCCTCCCCAAATCCTTGAGGTACTTCTGCTGGTAGCTAGTTGCCATAGGAACCCTAATCTTTATGTGTTTTGCTTGTTAAATAAACTAGCATGAGAGCTCTCTTTTATGGTTTCTCTGTCCTTCTCTTCCCTTTACCCCTCACTCCCTGAAAAAGAGATCAAAAAGATAACATGCTTGATAATCATCCTTTCCTCTTCTCTTCCTTTCTCCACAGCTCCTACGAGCTTTCCAAGTCCAATATCCATAATTTGGCAGAAATAGCCACTGTGATGCAGAGGGATGCATTAGGCCTGACTGTCTTCTGGATTTGTCCAGAGAGGAATCAGAGGCAAGGCAGAGAGCACCAGGTAGGATAATGCAGCTTGAGAACCATGCTGTGATAACAGAGACACCTAATCCCAGCTATTTTAGATTAAACTTTCCAGCACTTCCCATGATAACTCCCTTCTCCCACAGTCCCCACTATCAGCCTTGTCCTATCTCACTATACATCAGCAATGCAATTTTAATGCCATTAGTGAGGGGATAGCCCTAAAAAGGTGTTTCAGAGATGAAAGCTGAAAACAGAAACCAAAGGAGGCTAAACATATGAGAAACACCAAAAAGACAAGATGTTTGCAGTGGCCTAGGGCTTTTTAACATGAAGTAAGTTTTTTCCATTCTATGGACCAGAGATCTAGGCCAGAATTATGTAGGTCACAAGCAAACCCTGTTTCATTTGGTCTTAAGCCAATACTTAGAAGGTGAAAACTCCCACTCAGAGACACCATTTTTTTTCTCCATGTATTTTCTTGTAACAGTGACAAAAACTAAAGTGACAAGAGATGCTGGGTGAAAGAATAAAGCCACATGGCTTTGTGTGCATGTCTAATTGTCAAACTATGCTTTCCATCTCAGGAGGAATACATACATACATATATATACAAATGCTAAATGCTGAGATTCCGAAGTTGCTCTTCCCCTCATAATTTTTAGTACAACAAATATCATTCAGAGAAAGAGCAATGCTATCTCGCTCATATGCATAAAAGCAAATACCTAGAAAATTAATAGTTTCAAGATGGAAAAGAAAAGGAAAAAGGTGATTTTCAAGAGGCTTAATTCCCACTGCATGCAACACTGAAGCACTTTAGCAAACGAGGATCCTATTTACCTGAAATTAATTACTAGTTAATCCTTCATCCACTCCACAACAAAACAACCTCACACCATAGCAGAAGCATCAGTTTCAGGATCATTTGGGTATACCCAGGGACCTGCAGCAGCTGTTCACTGGCATATGAATCACAGTCCCCACGGAAGACTTTGCGTTGCTCAGCCTGCCTCCAGTGGATAAAAGCACAATTCTGAAAGCAGTTGGACTACTGATTTCTAGCCAGTTCAAGGCTTGGGCTGGTCTAAGTTTAGCTGAAAGACCCAGCAGCTACAGGAAATAATTGCCAGAGAAACAGTCACTGTTACAGTGTGGTTTACAATTAGTTGTTCTATTGCTGTGCTTTGCACAGGTCCCCCGCTTGCCCAGCACACATAGATGTCCTTACACCTCTATTTATCAGGAACGCAGCTAGACTTCCCCCCAGACTCTTTCAGAAATATGCCTTCTTAAATTAGCAGCCCTAAATTTTAAGAGCAAAGTTCAGGCATAATTCAGACAAAGCTTCCTATATGCAACTTGGTTAACTTTACCCCCACTAGTCTGTACTCTGCCAAACTATAATCTCTTATGATCTAGATCACTCTGACATGCCCAGTACTTCTTACTCCTTACAAGGGTGCTGGAAACTGTACTCAAGCAACCATTTCTGGGAATATTTATGCATGTGTGGTCAAGCCCACAAGTAGAAAGAAGGGACAAGTGAATAAAATAACACTAAGTTCAACTAAGGTTCATTCATATTGTGGATGAAGCTGTTGCAAATTCCTACTTTAAATGAATCTGCCCCCTGTCAGAAATCTCTTTTATGTGATAAACCTGGTCCTTATTCTTCAGAAAAGCCATTTTTAAATTCAACCTAAGTTTCCTCTCTCCCTCTACTTTGCTTTTTTCATTTCTCTGTGGGGGCTTTCTTTTTTTGAAGAGGTGTACATGGGAATCCCAAGTGGCTTCGCTACCCCCCTTAAATAAAGTATATTCTGGGCTGTCAGAGTGCACAGATCAGCAGTAAAGCATTGTGGGGGATATTTCTTCTTCTTCAATCCCCATGAGTCTCCTACCTCCAGTTTTGCTCAGAGATTCATAGCTGAACAACCTTAGAGAAAAATTCAGCTGAAACTATTTCAACTGAAACTGCCTCCAAGTTTGTGCCTGAACTAGGAAGAGGTGGTCTAGGGGCCAAGGGAAAAATTGTCCAAGATTTATTCATTAACCATTTGCCATTTACTTGAGATTCCAGTAAATTGAGACTTCCAGTCCCTCAGTTTGCATGCTCTATTTTCACAAACTTTACAAGGAAAACACTGTAAAGAAATAGATGGGCACTGCAAAGAGCTCAAAGGCTTCTTCACAAGAGCTTGGCACAGTGGTTTTCACTCCTTTCCCCTCCACAATTCAGCCCATGCAAAATCTCCAGTGTCCCCTTCAGTTTGTGAATCCCTGCCTCACTAAGACTTCTCTGCCACCACCCCCATTCACTCAGTGACTCAGACTCATTAAGATAACTTCTCTTTTTCTAGTTCCTCACCTCCAACACACTCAATGCATTAAGGCATATACTCCTGCACACATTTGAAATCCTCACCCAACCACCCTCTCTCATCCAACTTTCCTCCTACAGTTCTTGCACTCCCCCATCCTGGGATGACAGAGCCAGTCAAAACCCACCCAAATGAGTTCAACTTTTACTAACACTTCTGGCTTCTCTCAAGATATTTGGAGCTGGTGCTTGAAGACACCAGGACAAGAAGGTCTAAGGTAGCTCTCCTCTTCCACCAGCACAGCCTTTGGCAAAGGTGAGGTTTGTCATGCACAGATCAGCCATGACGTGGTGGGGAGAGGCCTTAGTGCAGCTCTGCAGCTCAGTGCATGTGCTGCACACGGGTCTGGCTCTGACCCACGTGCTGAGTGCAGACCACAGCCACGGTGTGCCATGGACTGGTTTAGGAACCTACTGGTTCCTTCGAATAGCGAAATTTTGTCCCAAGCAAGAGGAGGGATTCACTATTTACCCCTGCTTTGAGATGTTTAGGGCAACAAAAGCTTCTCATCAGGTTTTAGGAACAGCAGGTACCCTAATTTCCCACCAGGCCATGGATGCTCTGTAGGCAGTGGTGCTTGGGTGGTCACTGGGAATAAAGCAGGAGGCCGAGGCAAGACAAGAGAAGAGCCCTTCCAGCCCCTGGGTCCCAGCATCCGTGCCAGCACAGCAAGGACCATGAGCTGCAGAGCAACACTGGCACTGCAGGGGAAAGAAGGCTTTTGCTAAAGCTGGGGATTTGCTCAGATTGACACCTCTGCTGCCGTACAGAGTTCTGCACATTCGCTCATGCTCGCTTTTGTTCCTTCTCCATAACCAGCAACAGGTGGGGAGGAGTGGGATGTACATGCGGAAGGAGGATGCAGTGGGAGCAGAGAACATGTTCCTGACATTCAGGGATACGTGTAGGGAAAGCTGTCTGCCTGGAGCAGAAAGGGACTGGGAAAGGCAAGGGGCCTGCTGAGCTGTGGGTCGCTTAGGTAGGAACAGGGACAGACTTCTAATTCTGGCAGCATCAGGTGGGAGTTGGGAAAATGGCTGAGGAGAAGGTTGAAGCAGAAGGAGTGCACAGATCAGATTAAATCAGGGAATCTGCATCCTTTGTACCAAATGTAGATGCTCTTAAAATAGTCTCTTATCACACTTGTGTACTGATTAAGAAACAGTGCCCCTTTCTGAAGCATAATTCTGTGTGTCTTCATTTCATATCCATTGGCAAAATGCTGGAAACACCTGGAGCTAGGCAAATGGTTTTGCTTTCTGTGCAACAGTCTTCTACTCCAGCATTAGTCTTCTCTGACCAAAGGCTTCCAGGTCTTACCTATTTGGAATGTGCATAACCAAGTGACCCTGCTGGAGACCTACAAGAAAAATCCAACCGTGGCTAATCTCAGGTGAAAGACTCTTCTGTAATTGCACTGCAACCCTTCCAGCCACCTTCTCCCATAGAAAAGGTTTCTGATTTGCCCTGCACTAGTCCGCTTTCTGGATAACAGGAGCTGGACTCATTCTGTTCCTCAGTCAGAGGCCAGGCACACAGCATTTGTCTTCTCAGTGTCCAAATTTGCAGCATAAGCCTCGCACACAAAACGCCAGAGGAAAACAGAGCTAGGGAGAAGAGACATAAGAGAAAGGTCGCCCTCTTCACTTTCCCAGGGTTTTTGTTTTTATTGGGTTGAATTTTAAACACTCCTGAAAATTGCTGCACTACTTTACCCAAAAAATGTTTAATCACTCTAATTCTGAGTCTGGATAACTGGACAAAAGAACTGCACATTTGCTATTCAGAAAATAACTGAGACATCAGCAGTAACAGAGAGGCAGCACATGATCCAAGACTCCTCATCTTTGAGCATGAAGATACCACTCCTGTGAGAGAAGGAGATATAATATCTGGACACATACTAACCTAGGCTTCTGTGATGAGCTGCCAGTAAGTGCTTCAGCTCCTGTTAATTATGGTGGTGTTTCTACAATGATGAGATGACTTCTCTGTGGAGAAGAGCTCTCATCAAGAAATTGGTTCTATTGCAATTAACATTTTTGAATATCCAAATTTAACATCCTCCTTGAGCCTTCTCCCTCATTTCAGGAAGTTTGTGATCAATCAAGTGCTGAAATAGAGCTGGAGATCTGGGATTCAGAAAGGGGGAGGAGTTCTGTGTTTGGGGGCAGGAGGGTTAAGTACACCACAGTTTCAAAATCAGCTGGTTGATGTCTTCAACAGTGTTTCAACCTTTCATCCCTATATGCATAATTTCCAAGAAAGCTGTTATCATCATCACCACTATTTAGAATCAGAATAGGTGACACATCCATTTCCTTGCCTCAGCTCTGTTTTCAGGTTCAGCTGTAGAGCAGAGTCTGAGACACAGAAAGCCTAAAGACACAAACATCCTCTCCTAAAAAAATTAATACAGCGTGTCATAGAACACACCTTTCCTCTTCCCCTCCTCCAAAACAGAAATCATCAACTTTTATTTCCTGGGACTCTGTCATTCTACCAGTCCCCACCTACTGCAGCTCCTCACAGAGCTGAGGTAACATGAATTGATTTCAAAGGAGACAACAAAACAAAAACATCTTGTTGATCTTGCTCTGGACCACATTACATCTGAAGCACCCAGTACTTCCAGCAGCAGCCCTGCCACAATCCAACTTAGAGGAAGAGGGCAGATTAGTATTTCTGATGTTCATCTTTCCAGGGGTGAAGGAAAAAAGGTTTTCAATTCCCAGCTCACTTAAAGAAAAGCATATAGGCCTAGCCACCAAAATTTTCCTCGTCTTGTACCACAACAAGAAACCTGAACAGTTGATGCACTCACTTTATGGCAGTGTAAACAACTAGGGAAAAAGCAGTCATACACAGGAAGGATGTACCAAAAATTTCACTGCTAGCTAGCTATTACATTTTAAAAATTTATTCACAGCCAATACCATCAGAAGGATAAATTTTAGGACTCAAAATGACTAACCATGAAATAAGAAATTTTTTTTAGTATTATAAAGGAACAGATTACTTTTTCTGCATTATATTCAGTTACATAAAATATGATTTCCTACTAGATAACATCAGACCCTCCCCAACTTGCAAAATGTAAACACTGAGTGCTTACATATTTATCTGGGCAAATCACTATGACTAAGAAAAATTGTATTACATTCAACAAAATTGAAATAAAATATAGCATCACTTTATGTTCTACAATGTCATCCCTTGTCAAAAATGACCAAAAAAAGAAAAAAAAAAAATCAATGAAACTTGTGCCTATTGTACTCAGCTCACTCAGTCATCTACACGTGTTTAATAATCAAGAAAATATGCCTCAAAAATCACATTCGGACAGTAGAGTCCAGGGTAGCCAGAGAAGAAATCACAGGGAGTCGCTCTGTCTGTTCCAACAGATACCAAATTAGATGTGAGATGAGCAGAAAACTGAACAAATTAATCCTACAGCCTTTCATACTGAATCCATCTTTGTTTTCAATGAGGGACGCTGCTGAGACAGAGACAGGAAAATACTCAGATAAAGGCCTGTTGAATGGAGTTTAAGAGATAGACTAGGAGAAGTAGAAACTAGAGAGCTGTTGGGTTAGAAAATCACCGCACAGCATAAAGGCTCAATAGATGAGGAAACAGTGCAGAGGAGTTTGCAACATTCAGTGCCTTCTGCAGGACTGCCACTTTCAAAGGAGCGAGTGAATTTATAAACCAAGTAAGATTTATGAAGATCTACACAATATTATGATTCATATTAGTGAAAGCTAGGAACTGATAATTGGGGTTCCCTTGTCCCAAATTATTCTGTGTTTAATATAGTCTGTACAGAGGCTGTTGCAAACACATCATCCTATCTTCCAAATCACTGCGATTTGTGTGCATTCACACCAAGAAACATCTTGACCATGAAGAGTTACAAATACAATTGAGGGGTCTTGAAACTACTAATTTTACAGCTCTCAAAGCCAGGGTAATTTTGACAAAAGGAGAATAACAGGAAAGTCAACTCTTGGGGATCCCATAAGAATTGAACTCACTGGAAACCAAGGAGAGGGATAGCCAGTAGGGATGAGTGCTCAATCTATACACTCAGGTAACCAAAGGGGCAGGCATGGAGGAAAGGTTTCTTGAGTGCCCTGGCATGCTGAAGGTGGCCCAGCTTTCTGTGCCTGCTGCCAGCGGGTTGGCAGCAGGGCCCGTCTGCCGCATCCGGAACATCGCACCCTGACTGCAGGAGGAATGAAAACTGCACAGATCAGGAGCATCAAGCAAGCTTTGTTCTGAGAGCAGGTCAAATTTCAGTCCTCTTACCCTTCACAAAACCCCTCTAAAATTCTTGCACTTCAAGGCATGAATTCACAAGTAGTTATTAAAAGCATAACATCATTTAGAGTCTGCGCAGTCCTCTGTCACACTCCAGTACTTCAAGCGTTCCACACCATACATCTAAAGCCACTTGGTTCTTGCTGACATTTAAGGAGAAAATTCCTCTTTAGCTCTCCTCTTTATCTCAAATTGCCATGAGAGAAACCAACAGGGTGAGCCCTTCAAGGAGCACCTTTGTCTCTTTACTCATGAGCTTGCTATTGTACGCTCACAAACATGCTGACACACACACTGCAACTAACTCGAAGCACACAGATGGCCCACAGAGACATAAATACACACATGAAAACCTGGACCACATAGATATATATGCACCAGTACACATGAAAGCTTACAACCTTCGTGTGTTCCAAGGATGCTTGTCTTTCCACCGGTCCCACATTCCTGAGAAGTTCTGCTGGCTCCTACCCCCAGCACCCAGTGTCTGACTTTCTTGTCAACTTCAGGAGCTGCCCAGCACAAAGACAAGAAAGCAGTAGATCCAGGGAGGCTTGAGGAGTAATCTGTGACTGCCCCAGGGTAGCCAAGTGAAAAAAAGATGAGGGGGAGAAGGAAGGAAGAGGTGGTTTCTAAGAGGTCACTGGAACAACTGTCATATGAGTAGGCTTCAATTCTCTTCCCGTTTTTTATATTTAGGTGAAATCATGAGTAGCTACTTATAAAACGAGAAAAAAAAATAATAACAAGCTCCTTGGCTTATATTTTTCCGTGGACAACCTGACAATCTTTTAACATCAGGACAGCAAGTAAAAGCAGAGTAAGCAAAACCCATGCAATTTCTAGATTCTGCTGGGAATTTTTACTTCAAATCCATAAAGAGAGCAGCAAATAAAGAATCCCTTGCTTTTGCTTCAAGCAGATAACCACTGTGGCTTTCTAAAAGCTCTGAGTGCTGTAGCCTTTCATAACAAGTAACAAAGCCAGGCAGAGCACATAATAACCCTTACCCTGTGATAAAGTATAATAATAATACATTACCACAGTTTTCTGGTACATCTTTATAACATGAGTAAGAAGGAGCTACTCTGCTCTTCATATAAACATTTTGTTTGGCTATAAGCAAAGCTCTTAAACTCAGTGGATTCAGGAATAAATTCACTACATTTACCATGCACAGCAACAGTCCATCCCATGCTAATGGCAACTCTTATGCTTTTTGTCAATATGTTCTTTTTATCAGGAATTTGGATGGCTTTTTAGCTGGTTCATTTGCTATTTTGTGTCACACATCACCTACTCTTCTCTGCTGGTGTTTTCCAGCTTTACAGCTGAAGATTATCCCTTTGGGCTGATCATCCTTTTTTCGAAACGGTAACGCTGTGAAATACGGGAAGCAGGTATAACAAATCTGGAGAGGAAAAACCTTTCATAGATGTCTGCCGACTCTTCAGTCTTTCCATTTTCTAAATGCTCCCTTTCCGTTAACACCTGCTACCCTCTTACCAAAATGTCTGAGCTTCAGTGCACATACAAAGAAGTCTCCTCTCCAAAAAGTGGTCACAGCATCCCACCTTCTGCAGTTTCCCCCGGCTTCTCCAGACAAGGGCAGTAATTGCCTCCACTGCCTCAAGTCCAGCTCCAAAGGCCTCTAAACCAGCTCAGACAAAGAAGTTCAGTCTCTCTCCTTCCCTGGAATCCCAATGCCCACATGTTCCTGGCATCTGTGCCTAGTAAATCAAGGGACTCACTGACCTGGGTTTGCATCCCTGATCTTCACCTTGAATAACTGTTTCCTCTGCCATAAATGGCCAGTTGGGGACTCTGAACATGATACTCCCAAAGAAGACCCTTCAATTTAGTACAATCTCATCATTTCTACTACTTTTAACACTTTGTGGTCATTTCTGCATGAAGACTAGTAAATTTACCATCTTCTCTCTCGGGGACAGAGAGACTCTTCTGAAATATTTCCATTCAGCATTTTTTCCAATCATCTTTTAAACGTTTTTCTTCAAACCAAAGCTGACTCACTCGCTAAAACAAGACAGTCTGACTCATATTTAACACTTTTGTCTCCATGGCTCATTTTGGTCAGTGACTGGCTTAGACTTTTCTTTGTACTACGTGTAAGGGGAAAGAAAAGAGAAAAATGTACTTTAAACATCCGTTCAGTTCCAAACTGTTGACAAATGCTCAGGATAAATCTGCAGAGAAAGGAAAACTGTTTCAGCACCTAGAGACCTATTACAAATTAGAACAGAAATGAAATTTTTCAGCAAGAGACAGATTTGTAGTTTCATGTTCCCAGATTCAGATGAAAAGGGGGCTCTGTTCAAGAGATATTTGGCTAGAGAGTTTTCTTTTTTTCATTTACCATCACGAAAAACCTCATAAAGACTGAACAACAGCACTTCAGAAATGAAATAACAAGCCAGAAATAATTTCCCATTTACATATATCTTGCAGTGAAATTAATTACCAAATATTTCTAAAATATCTAAAAAGGGGAGCCCTAAAAAGTGAGGCCTAAATTTAAGTGAGATATAAACTGTTACTGCTTCACCCATGGGAAATCTCCATTTCAAACAAGGACAGCATCAACATCTTGTTTAGAGCCACAAAACCCTGATCCACTGAAGGCTCCTGTGAGGTGGATTTGATTAGACCACCTGCAGCAATTTTCCAGAGGAATCCAAAAAGCTGGAGAGCCAATCTTGTGGAAATTAATGGGATCTGGGATGTTGCTTTCTTTTTTCTGCTCTAGCTTTCTTTCAAAGACCTCCAGGTTAGTCTCAGAGCCTGGTCTTCTCTTTGATACGGAGTTCACTAATAAGACCAAAACAGTGTCTTTACTCATTTGGGAGTAAGTTAATGCTACCTATGCAAGGGCTTTTCAGTAACTTACAAGTGGCAGAGGACTTCAGTCCCAGCTAAAATGAAATAAACACACAGCCTACAATTCAAGATGATGTTTATGAGGTTTGGGTAAGGGCTTTTAATAATCTTCTGATCAATTAGGACAAAGAAAATACTGGGGGAGAAGAGGGGAGAGATTTTGACATAGCAAATGGAAAGAGGTTTTAATGTCAGAAGGTGAAACAGGCTTAGTTTATGGCTGTGTTTTGGAAAGCAGCAGGGAACTCGAGAACTCTATATAAACACATAATTGAAGCATTCTGGCTCACAACTCTTACCTAGGTATCAACAGACAGAGAAATTCCCCTTGCTTCACCTGCTTCCTCTGTGCTCTGGCAGATGTGACCCACCACTCCCACATGCTTTTCAGTGTAATCTGTGTTTAATGCCTCCTGGGATCACAAGACCTGCACTTTCAGGGAACACATTTGCAGCCCAGGCAGGCAGGACCAGTCTCTAGAAAACCCTCAGCCTGGAGGCAGAAGGTGCTGTTGGTGTCCATCCCTGCAGCATCTGAACTCTGCAAGGGCAAGGTGACTTTGAGAACTGTTGTGCTAGTCTAGAGATGTACTTCACACCCTGTTTGAAAGGAGGGACAGCCCTATCATGTTCCTCACCCACAGAGAGGCAGATCATAAGCTCTCCTGTCACAAGGGGCACCTCCATCACCAGCCCCAGCAGCACAGCAGGCACTCAGTGGAGAGCCAGGCTGTTTGTTCTCCAGTGCAAGGTAGCCAAAGGTCCAATTCATCATATGCCTGCACCACTTGTCAGCTGTGCGTGATCACTCGTGAGTAATGTTCTCCTGCCCAGCTCACAGGCATGCAGTCGTGCCTCCTCACTCACCACATGTCGTACACAGACAGTCCAAGACACAACTGAGATATGCTTATTTCAGTGCTTTATAGCACAGGAGTTAGAACAGGACACTTTTCCTTCCGGCTGTGCATCTTGCCTTTGCTCTAATCAAGAGGGAAGGAATCTGGTACAGCCTGTTGAAAATAAACAGAATGCCTCTGAGTTTACAAAGGACCACTTGTTTTTTAAGGGGGAAAACCACATCTGAGAGGAAGCCAGAGCTGTACTTTCTCCCAGATTCACCCCTCTGAGCTACCAGCAGGTCCCCATCGCTACGCTGGTAGCACCAGGTCCCTGGACAAACCTTCAGGAAGCCTGGCACTGAGCTGAGGTGTTCCCAGGGCAGTCAGAGCCCCACATCTCTATAAGGGAAGGGAGGAGCTTGCAGACCACTGGATAAGCATAGATGGAAAAAATAACAAAGTGGTTCCTTGGGCATTACATTCTCAAATTGCCTGAAGCTCCACACCTGGTGGTAGGCACACCTTCTCAGTCTGGAGGAGATGATAAAATTGTTTGTGCCCTCTTAGCCATTCCTCAAAAAATTACTGTTGTGATCCTGGTTGAGTAGGAGGTCCAACCAGATAATCTGATTCAGAAGAGAACCACCAAGGTCCAGACAGCAGAAGGTTTTAGCTCCTCCTGAAAGCCCAAATTATAGAGGTCTGTGTTGGCACAAGCCATCTGCCCTGCTCTGGGATCATCGTGCCACTCTGCCCTGCACTCACTGCTCCAGGACTTGGTAACACAGAACTCCTCAGCCTACCTGCACAGCTCAGAGCAGCAATGCTCCTATTCTCTAATATTCCTACAGAAGACAACAGAGAATAAAAATTCTCAGTTGTCTTGAAGCTGAAAAATAAAGCTTAACAACTAACTAGAAAATTACATAAAAGAATGTAGAAGTACACACACAGAGTGATAAACATAGCTAGAACCAGGGGATAAACAGATTATGGGGAACATAGTGGCTTTTGTAGCAAAGTTATGCAAGAAGAAATAACAGCACATGCCCTAAGAAAAGTTCAAGGCAAGGTCGTCAAAATATTGGGGGCTCTCAGTGAATACGACCATTTGAGACCCCCTTAGATGACCCTTCAGGACCATAAGAGGACTTCCAGTAAGAGGCAGAGGCAAGTAAATTAATTCTAGGAAAAATTATGTTCATGTATTAGCTAGGAAATGTGTTATAATTATTACATTTTATCATGGTGGAATAAACACCCTGTTGTAAAATTTCACGACACACATTCAATTAGAGAAAAAAATCGCCCAGATATGTCTAGCACTGTAATAAAAAAATCCCTGCTTTCTACTTCCAAATGTGTTAAAAATTTTGTTCTCAAGCTGATTTCAGTATCACTACCTTAGAGTGCAGGACTAGCCATAGGACAGCCCATGGCAGTTACAAACCTCTCTTCCCAAAGTATTGCAAAGCAGCAGGGTTGGATCCTTGGCCAGCGAATCCTTTGCCTGGGGCCACAAGGGCACATTGAGGTAAGCCTGTACACTGGGCTGCTCCATCCAGGAAAAATGAAGGTCAAAGACTTTGGGAAGGAAGATATAAATGAAAGACTGTATTAAGAAGGCAGCAGTCAGAAAAAGAGCATCCAAACCTACTGGCACTATATCCACAGAAATCCCTTATAATTGTGGCAAAACCTTCAGCCTGGCTAAAAATCAGAGAAAGCCTCTTAGTTGCCCCAAGCTCATGTATCTCTGAGCAGGTACTCTGAAAGGACAGTTTCACCTCTACAAACTTCTGAAAAATTCATAGTTTAACCTTTACTCTTGACTTTCATCTCCTGTGGTAAGAGAACAACCTGTCCTCTGCCACCCCAGTGGTGTTGCAGAGATTAATGTATGCCTGTACAGGATTTTGAAAATCTCTTTACAGGTCCCCAGAGTTTGTCATTGTTCCCCAAAAATGCTTCAGAGAGAAGCTTGTGCTCAGCATGCAGCAGCCAAGAGCAGGGCCAGGGCCACATATACCCAGCCTCCTCTGCCACCAGCACCCCAAGGCAGAAGGCAGTCCCAACAGGAACACATCACAGGAACACCTGGCATACAAGTCACTGTCTGCAAGCCAGTGCATTCTGGTAAGGATTCCCATGCACTTCAACAATGGATGTAAGAGCAGCTCTGCTCCAACACTCAGCAGCGACAACAACCAAACAGCGCTGTTCTTACTCCACTTCAAAAGTCACAACCAAGGCCAACATCATGGCAATGAGCAAGAGAGCTGGATCCCCAGGAAACCTCAGGAACCCTGCGTTCCCCCTCTCAGGCAGGCAGACACAGTCATTCCTCTCCAGCTCATAAAAGAGGCACCAAGAGCCAGGAGGAGAGAGACAGAAAGAGTTAAGCAAATGTAACAAGAGCAAGAGAGACAACAAAGAGGTGACACCCACACACAAGCCCTCAGGTAGTTTCTTGCCACTGAGTCCATCCCCAAGTGCTATTCACACTACTCTTCCATCCCCTGTCATATGTTAATAATTCTTGTTGATGGCCCTTCTACTAATACATTACTGCCAGAGCAGGTCAGGTCAGAGTGCAAAAGGCAGCAAGAACTGCGGAGCCACACAGAGCCACGCAGGCTTTCACCAGCTCGACTGTGACTGCAGGCTCCAACTCCATCAGACCCAGACTGACCTCACAGCTGATCTTTCACAGCAGCAACTCTCTCCCTTGTGTCGCTCATGGATCATTCCTTCTTCCTCCTCAGGATTCTTTTTTGTCCAGATTCTCTTCCTCAAGCCTCCCCTGACCAACCAACCCACCCCTTTTATCACACTTATCTTTATTAGTCGCAGCTTCGACCTATTAAGGGCAAGGAAGTTCCTCTTTGGTAATTAGTACAACTGTGACTTAACAGGGTCGAGGTTGCCTGTAATTCCTTCTTCTACACCTACAACTGGGGAGCTTCACACCTGGAAGAGTCCACATGAGACAGGAAATCTGTTGCTCATTGTAACATTTCTCCACATGGATGAGATTTGCTTTACAGTGCAGCATCCTAATAGACTGCAGAAGCTTAGAGTAATATCCTTTTGGATGCATAACAGTTCCTTCAGTGCATATTTACTTTCATGCAGCCCATCATTCTTTATTTGGAGCTACATTTTTATGCACAAAACAGTAGCTTTCAGAGGAGGCAGGAGTTATTAAAAAGTTCATCTGATCCAGCTGCTTAATCTTCACTTAAACTCATCATTAATCCTTTTTTTATGACACCATAATTGTCCCTATGGCAACCAGTTGTGATGTCACAAACAAGATTAGAATTTTAGATAGAGGAACAGAATTAGCGTCTTTGCTATTTGTTCAGGTCCTTAGCGGCTGTAATGCCTGATCAAATCACTGCCCAATAAGTTCAAGAACTCTGCTCAATACCCCACCAATACCTATATTGGTATTTTAGGGCAAGGCAGACAGAAACACAGGCAGTGGCTTGTATCCAGTGAAGGATGGAAAGTTGCAGGGCACAGACACTCCCTTTCCAGCCCCTCCAGGTCACATTCTCAGCTCCTGAAGCAAGAAATCATTGGCAGCGCCAGCGACATTGTGAGTACTCAGTAGTCAGACTTGTTACAAATGCAATTCATTTTCCTATTAAAGCCTAATCCTTCTTTGGATTCCACTGAATATTTCCCTTCAATGATTTGCTGCAGCAGTGAAGTCCCTATTAAATACACACAAAACGATCATGTATGGCAAGTAAAGAAAAAGCCCCTGAGCTCACTTATTTCATCATATTTTCTTCTACTTATAAACCAAATAACCACTGTCTGTCGTCTCTCTTCCTGCAGAATAATCACAAACACACTTGAATGCCTGAAGTGATTTACCCTTCTTTAGTCCTTTTTCATTTCATCTATAGCTTTTCAGCTACCAACAAACCGAAGGAAGAAAAAAGTAAAACTAATAAAGAGGTCAAATATCAGCCACCCAGGTGTCATTCAGCACATCATCAACAGTTGGAGGTGTCACACATTCACAATAAAGATGATTTGTCCCCATTCCTTCCCCCCTGCAGGTTTTGTTTGTGCCATTCTGGTGCAAGTGAATTAGAGTAACAGCAAATGTTAAGCAAAGAGCAAAGCTCACCAAGAAAGGGACTGTCCCACGGAAGAACATCAGGACTTGCACAGAGGCACACGCCCAACCCGCCTCTAACACATGCTCCTTCAGCAGCCAGGGCTGGCTTTGAACCATTAAAGAACAATCCTGAGAGACCAGCAGTCATGGGCAATCCATGCATTTTACTTTCCAGGCAATCTATAGTAGCTCACAGAAAACACGACAAATGTGCCTCCCCAGATATATATGCCCGAGAGAGGCAAGAGATTTGCTTTCATGTCCTGCACTAGGACCGAGTCACAGGACAAGTGGCTCCCAGCTGCCCTTGCAGCTGGCAAAGCAGTTCATTTTCAAGATGCAGTTCACAGCAGGCAAAATGGCAACATCTCCATTTGGCTGCAGAGATATTGCAGCACTTTATAAAATTGACATACTTGCCAGCATCCACTAAAAGAAGTCACCACTTCCACTTCAAAGCAAATTTATATCATGCCAAAAAACCCCAAAACAACAACAAAACTAAAACAAAAATACCTTTTGCAAGAAAAATTCTATGCTTTGCCTTTTCTTTTTTTGTTTTTTTTTTTTTAATTTGGAAGCATTTGTCAAACTCTAACAAATATATACATCTATTCATCCTGTTTGTAGGAAGGGTTCACATAAAAACTAATCTTAAGACTGCTTTCCATGGACTGCCTGCAGTCACTAGAGATGGGCTCTTCCAGAGGACAGTTTGGAGTCAAAATTATGTTGGCAAAATGGTTCTCAGGAGAAGATTCTCTCACATGCGAGCTACCATTGAGAAGTGGTAGTCTCCCCAGCCTGAAATTATCCTTCAGGAATAATTCCTCCTCTCCTCATACTGACTTCTTCACACATGCCAGCACTCTCAATTTTTCAGTGTCAGCAG
Source organism: Tichodroma muraria (assembly GCA_013390105.1). Lineage (NCBI taxonomy): Eukaryota > Metazoa > Chordata > Aves > Passeriformes > Sittidae > Tichodroma > Tichodroma muraria. Next base: position 16,309 of record WAAG01033144.1, read on the forward strand.
GGCGTGACACCAACCACCAAGGCGTGTACATGGGGACTGATTCATCACAGCAGAGCCATTAGAAGGAAATGCATTAGTCTTAATGGCAAGAACTGCACATTGACATGGTCTCTTCCCAAGAAAGTTCTTAAATCCTGTGGGAGACATATGTCTGGAACAGCAAAACCAGTACAAGCAGACACTGTTCCGTGACCGACGATTCAGCAATCCCCTGTCCAGATTTACTATAACAAACACTGCCTTGCTATTTCACCTATCTCTTTTATTCATTTCCAGGCTGCAGTTACCAACACCCTTCAGTCTTACCCTCCTTCCTTTCCTGCTGCCCAGACCAGCCAGATGGGAGCTCCTCAGTCCAGAGAGCCAAATCTCATGGAAATTTGGCTAGTACAAAATTCTCACCCTGTTGAGCCAAGCATGCTGGTGTTACTCAGCAGCCAGAGCGTGGTGGGAGAGACCACCATCCTGCCAAGATCCACCACCCTGGTGCCCCCTCCCTGGGAGAGGGTAATTGCTGATCCAACTGCTCCATGCTCAGAAAGGAGCAGTAGAAACGGCTAAAGAGCAGATCAAACCCTCCTCAGGGAAGAAGCCTTTTCAGCTCTAACATCAGACATCACTTTCATCCTCTGTAAGACAAGAGTTGTTGCCAGTAAGTGTCTATTTGGATTTCTACTAGCCAGTTACTTCCACCAGCAGCAACAGAGGAAGACTCCCAGATACAGAACATTCTCAGAAAGAGAGGGAATAAAACAACCATTAACCATACACCTGATGTACATTCAGCTTCTGGACATCCCTGGAGAATGACCTCCCTCTTTAGCTGGAAAAAATTGGATGGCCACCCAATATTACTCTGATAACATACTTTAACCATGACATCAAGAAGCTCCTGCTAGCAGCCAGAGAACTGTTCATCTTCCACATTCCTTCAGCCTCTGGTATCTCAGAAGAGGCTGAGTGTCATAGGGCTGACCAGCACTAGATGTGGTTATTACAACACATTTCTATCATGAAAAATGATTCATGGCCAAGATAGCTTCACAAATGCTACCAAATACCAATTTTGGCTTGCACTCCCATTTATTGGAAAATTCTCATATTTCAAATCAAAACAAAATCACTTTTCTCTTCTGAATCAGAGTGAAAAGAAGAACTCAGGATGAAGAAAAGGAATTATAAATCAACCATTCTATATTTTACTTATAAGATGAATATATAAATATATTGGTCATGTTGGGAGGTTTTTTTAAAAAAATCAACATCTTCCCCCAAAGATTTCAGTTGGAATATTATGTCAAAAGTGTTTTTAAAATGAGAATATTCCACTGGGAACTTTTAAGCTACCCTTCTCTGCTATGGAAGACTTATATTATAAGCAAAAGGAATTATAAGCAAATGCATGTACTGTGGTATCTTCATAAGTATTACCTGATGTCCAGTTTTCTTAGAACGGGGAAAAAACATTTTAAAAAAACAAACCTGCTTCCCCACTGCCTCTCTGTTTGAGCAGACTCTTGACAGAACGGCTTTGAAATCTCACTTGTGTTTCAGCACACACCTCCAGCTCAGCCACATCAGGCACAAGCCCTCCAGGCTCACCTGGCTGACCCCAACACCTTCATCACTCCAGTCAGCTGCTGATGAACACTGTTGTGCCTGCAACCACCCATCACGAAGATATTTTCACTGGTTTTCATTTTTCCTCCTATTATTTGTGGTTCCACACATAATAGAAGCCGCTTTGTCAGCCTGTGTAGTAAATTTGTCTCATTGTCTTACATCCTCGCTGTGAGAAGCTGTTAGGATTGATTCACAATAGGGCCAACATTTCCATCAAGCAAATATCACGCTCAGCACCTGACAAATTGTGACACTGTTTGCAAAGCGACTGAATCGGAAACAAAAAGCTCCCACTGTGTGTTTGGGTAGGGGTGGCTGGGAAAGGGGCTACCATGCAGGAAATGGGGGCTGCTGTCCAGGCACAGCTCAGACACAGCAAAACCCAGGAGAGCCCCGTGTTTTCTGGGCACGATCCTCATGATGCAGGCAGGAGTGAGCAGGGGAGCTAACCTGCCAGAGAACTGCCTCTTGAGACAGCAAGCTGTGTCTCCTACAGGAGAGGAATCCACAGCTTTCTCTTTTTCAGCCACTGGATCAAATTGGGTGGAGTTGAGTGGTGATTTTGCTGTCCCAACTTATTTTCTCCCTCTTTTCTTCCTTTCCATTTCACATCCTTATTGGCTTCTTTCAAGCTTGGAGAAATTTTTGTTATAAAGTATTACCTAGTGAGCTCTAAGCACGACTTTCCACCCTCCCTTCCTCTCCTTCTCTTATTTTATAATTGCTGGTGACCCACTGGAAAAGCCTATCTGTGGTCAGCTGGAGGATCCAAAATTCTGACTGGGTTGAATTAATCAAATCCTTTTTTAATCACCTGCAGCTCCCAGCACAAGCAGGTGGGAGAAGCAGACACTTGGAGCAGGCCCACATCCATATCCTTCCGGAGGCAGTCAGGCTCAGCTGTATAACTGATAAGATGCACAGCTGCAAAGGACAGTAAAACTACATCACTGGTGGCAGAAAGGAAAGGCCATTTGGTATCTTGGCACTTCACACGTAAAATGGGATGATCTCCAACTTTCGTGAAGCAAAAGACTTGAGTAATCTTAGGACAAAGGCCAAAGACTGGAAAGAAAGTGAATTACCTTCTTTTTCTGCTAAGTCAGAAGAGGGGTATAATCAGTCTGTGATGGAAGCTCTCCCTGCCTCTGTCTGCACTGCACCTCTCCCTGAACAGAAAACAGCCCCTACCAATTAGGAAATGAGGAGGAATGGACCCAGCACTTTCAGAGCCATTAGGTCAGCTCCTTTCTTCCTTCCATCTCTCTCCCCAAATTAGTCAGCTTATCTTCTCTTCCCTCCAAAGAATAGCATGAGCTCTGAAAGGAGAGGAGCCCCCACCTCAGGCTCAGCAGCTGTGGCTTGCTGGACCAGGTACTAATACAAACACCAAACTCAAAGCCTTTCTTCAGAAAGAAGGGAAATTGGAATTGTAAGCAGCTATTGTACAGGCAGGAAAATGACAGCTTCAACCTATCACCTGCTGATGGCAGAATTACATTTCAATGCTTTCCTTTCTGCTCTAAGGAGATGGGAGTAAGGGGAGAAGAGTGTACTGAGCAATCCAGGGATTAGGGAAAAAATACCATGTTGCCCAACCGAGGGATTAGATTAAGTTTTCCTTTTAAATTCCCTGCTATCTGATCTCTCCCATTTTCACCAGACATGAGGCAAAAATTGGAAAGAATGCATTCCTTCCCCTTGAATAGGTGACTCTAGATTACATATGAGGAAATAAAATTACTTGTGTGCCATACTAAACATCTCTCCCAGATGATGCAGACAGAAATAGCCCAGCTTTGTGTCCTTCATTTAAAAAAAAAAAAAAAAAAAAAAAAAAAAAAAAAAAAAAGAAATTAGGAAAAATCAGCAGAATTTACTCCACTCAATCTCTTGAGTTTTTTTAATCACACGGGAGGTTTTTCTAAACACATTCTTGAGGGGAGCTCACACAACACTCTCTCTGGGTTTGTCCTGTCCTGGACAGCATTTCTTAGAGTGCTTCTGGCTTGAGACTGCCCAGAGGCTTGGATAAACATGCATAATGCTTGGTTTATGTTGCTGATGTCCATCACATCTCCAGGAGTCTGGGGTCTGGACAGCAGCTTGTTGTGCACTGGGAAAGTCCAGGCTATTCCCAGAGGGAAAGACAAGCAGTATCTCCTCTGGAAAGCAGAAAGGCTGTGCTTCTGTCAGCCATCCCTTTGGAGGGTGCCAGAGCCTGCCAGGCCAGACTGCCTACAGCTATCCCTGCTGAAGGTTATGGTTTTTCTCCCTCTCAAATGGATTAAGGTTTGATTGGTAAGGGGAATTTTGGAGAAAGAGCTGCCACTACTAGGCCACCAGACTGAAGGCCATCAGGGTAGCAGTTTTAAATGCCATATGTAAAATCTGTTAGGGGGCATCTTAACTGCTTCATTAGTCTCAATCCAACTCTTAGCTGCCCCAGCATCACAGCCAACATTACTCATCCTTCTCCCTGATGAAAAAAGAGAAACAAAACGCTGCCAAGACAGAGGCCAAATAACCTGACACTCAGTAATTTTGCTGTTTGCTCTGGAACACGGCACATTTATCAAACGATGATATGGTCCGTATCATACTCAAGGAAATGAAAAACACTGCTTTGCTGTTTGCTGTCCAGGCTGAATCAAGATTCTCAAAGCCAAAAGAGAGTCCAGGCAAGCATCACAGCCCTACCCTGTACTCAACCCACTGGGAGCCTACTCCAGAACTGTTTGTTATGCATCAGTGGGGTTTGTCAGACACCTCACAGCATTTCTTCAATACCTGAAAAAGCTGGAAATAAATAAAAGCTGAAAAGCTGGAGAGGGTAACTAGTGCCTCTGCCTTTTTGCCGTAGGTTTGCATTGTACTGACAGTGAGAAGTCAAAAACCAGTTTCTATTTCAATAACACTTTAAAAGAGCATGTAACCCCTCTGCCTACCACTGCAGGGCTTGGAAACTCCCCACATTGGAACTCTAAAGGGGAAAAGGAAGCAGCTTATGAGCATCCTGATGGTAAAGAATCAGAGATAAAGCACTGTACTATAAAGCTCACACTTCCTTGGAGGCAGGAAAAAAATCTGCGTGAGCAACCTCAATAACTTCAATCTAACCTTGTAGAATGTGAAACCCAGTGTTCATGTAATTCTGTGTTCTTGGTTCATTGTACCATGCACTGCACGGCCCCAGGTATATAAATAACACAGAGCACCAGGGTCTCGGTGAAGGCAGGGCAACAACGGAAAATTATAGAACTGAAAGGACAGAGAGAAACTGAAAAATATAGAAAGACATAAATTCTCTCGTGGTAGACACTGGCTAGGGACAAAAGTACCTTCTGCAGAGCCAAAAGCAGTGCCCTACAGGAGAAGTGACAGTTGCAACTGTTGGTTACCTGCAGAGACAAAAATGAAAAACAAGAAATAGCTTAAGTTCTTTTCACTAGTGGAAGGCCACGCACAACCAAACATGTCAGCTGCATCAGTGCTGTTGCTAATTCCTTCTTCAATGTCATTTTAGATCAAGCTAAAACCTGGAGGTGACTGCAGTGCCAGAAGCAAAGGTTCCTACAAGCACAAGCAGCTGGCAAGGCACCGGTACTGGATATCCCTTGAGGCAGAAGCATCAAAGGCACTTATCTTTTGTTTCCTATCTGCATGAGGGTTTTTAAAATGCGAATTCTCTGTGTCTCAACTTACAAGTAACCTCAAAACTCATAATGAAACTTTATTCACATCTTTGGCGTTTCACTTACTTTCACAGGAGAGTCCATTGCCCTCTAGGGCTCTATCTCAAAACCATAGATCAGACTAACATCAGCAATTAGTAATGAAGGACCTGGCCTAGCATGCACCTCCACATGGCATTTCATTGCCTTCAGAGCACCTGCAGGATACAGTGTTCCGGGAGGAATCAACCTCCATGTGTTTTCCCAACAAAAGGATATACCCCTGGGATCACTCACTAATTGGATAAAAGCATCAGAACCACCCCATTACCATCCCTAGAGGAAACTCATTAGTAACCTGATGAAATAAAGTGATGACAGGATGGTATTTTCTCATCTTTTAATGCTAACAGGCTTTAAAGCCATTTTGCTTCCTCATCCTCTCCTATGGTGCCCAGAAACACCATGGCACCTCTCAGAGCATCACAGGCAGTCCCCTCTCCTGCATATTACACAACATCAGGGAGCAGTTTCAGAGCACAGAGGGATTCTAGGGTGTTCGACTCATCATCTTTGATGACTCTGTGCAATTGAAGCTTAATCCCTGCCCCACTTGGAAAATGCTCCCCAGTGGGTCAAGCTTCCTGATGAGTCATACAATTTAGAAGAAATATAATCTGACTACTGAGGACTTTGCTGTTTGGTTTTATGACAGGCAAAACTCATGAACATTTGAAAGAAATTAGAAATACTGAAACAAATTTTACAATTTTTAAATACTTTGAAGATGGTGAAATTACAAATATTGAAGGAAGTTCTACATAAGCGTAGTGCTTCTAATAATTATGTCTTTATTAAACATGATAATTTTTTCTCCTTCTCTAAGAGGCACCAACTCATACCCCCAAACACTTCTGTATCATATAGCCTTAATACGTACATATTTTAGATGTACATATTAAACACAAACTCCTTAGTAACAGCGAGGGAGGAATGGATAATTTTGAATAAATCTGAAAAGGATATGAGAAAGCAAGACAAAGTATTCACCCACCACATTCCCACTACCCACACCTCTGACCACTAAACACCTTCCTCCAAGTCCCTGGGCATTGAAAAAGAGCACACGTGTCTCCTCCAAGAGCTCTTGCCCGGAGTCAGACCACCAAAAGCATCAATATCATTTATCTCTGCAATGCATGTGTAGCCTAGCTGAGCTTCTAGGGCTGCCAGCAGCACCACTGCCCACTGTCATAAGCGACCTCATGGTACACACCTAACTGGCAGCCCAAGGGAAGGGCATCCTGCATCTTCTCATCTCTCATGTTTAGCCACAGGAGGAGTCATGAAGTGTTCAGTTATACCTCAATCCCAAGTACAATTAGCCACCTCCCTTCTCTCTGTCTGCATGGTCATTTGTCTACAAAAATGGGGATTAGTGTTAGGTAGGCACACGGGCAGTGAGCTGAAAGACTTTGTAGATGGAATTTAATGCTATAACCCCTAAAAAAAAAAAAAAAAAGTTCGATTAACCAAATTAAAAAAAGCACTTTCCCATTAGGAAC